>NW_019294953.1:0-21441 GCF_000500325.1 Leptinotarsa decemlineata
AGAATACTATACTTTTTCTATGATTCACGACATGAATAATTTTAAAATAAGAATCATTTGTGAAGGATATTATGAATTAATTTCATAAAAAGAAGCAACCTGAATTTCGAATAGTTGAATATTGAGTGGGTAAAAAAATAAAAAAACGCTAACGTATGAAATATCTTATAAATCAGTGTCAGTCTCAATTTGTTATAAAGTAAAGATGTTAAAAAGTTAAGAGATTCCAAGCCAAGTTAATTCACGACGTTTCGATTGTTGGTATCTACAATCGTCTTCGGGTGATGACTGGACCGATTCCTCCGAGAGATGACTATTTGAGTACTTTCACTTACCTGTGCTTTCCTTTTTCCGCTTCACTGGTTTAGTGAGAGATGACCGTTTGACGGGAGTTGGCCATTTTTCGCTTGATTATGGGTTTCCATATGTTGTGTTTTCTACGCTAGCTTGGCTGAATACATTGTTGGATAACATGTATGCGTCTTCTATGAATTTCCTCCTGAATCAATGTTCCTCTTTGTGTGAATAGCAGACCAAACATGGTCTGCTATTCCTGATTTGCTGGTTTCCCCTCGCTGTGTGTTTTTCTTGTGTTCGGCAAAGCGAACATTCAATGGCCTCTTAGCTTCACCGATATAGGATTTTCCGCCCTCACAGGGTATCTGGTAAATGAATTTCTTGGAATCGCAGTTCTCGTTTGGTGGCCTGGTTTTCGCGAGGCTGCTACGGATAGTGTTTCCGGATCTGAAGCAGGTTCTGATGTTGTGCTTGGATCTAATTCTTCGTATCTTTTCCGATAATCCTCAAATGTAGGAAAGTGCAAGCACTGTGATGGCTTCTCTTCCTTTCGGTGCTCCTGCTGTCTTTTAGCTGAAGTCTGTTCCACCATCTCTTTGGAGTAACCATTTCGTTGAAGATCATTTTTGATGATGAATCAGGAAAGGAATCGTATTTCGTGAAAAAAAAAATTATTTGTAAATTGCAAAGCGCTTTCGGCTGTTACGCCATCATCAGTGCGATACCTGCAAGTGAGTAATATTCAATGATATTCATTTTAATTTTAGATTAAACTTCAAATTCTTTCAATATTGTAGAATTACTTACTCGTCCAGTATATACAAGAGGATCCTGCTGTCTTAAGGTACAACAACTTTAGTAAAAACCAATCTGAGTGGACATGAACATAAACATCACGATAAGCAAACATTTGCACAAAATGTGAATGTTTTTGTTTGAATATTTTTTAAATTATTTTTAAAGAAAACCATCTCCAACGAGGAGGAAAAGGAAGTGGAAATTTGACATTGACACAAAGTCTTCAACTAATACAGAACATATTTGGTTTGACAAATGATATATTTAGTGACCACAGTACGTAAAGTTTTCCAAAGTGAGCAAAGAAACATTCAATTGGGATTTTGACTTCAAAATGTCAAGTACTGATACGGCTAAATAAACTGCTAATTTGTGGTCCTGCATTCGACCTAAAAAAGGTTCTCTACCCAGCCGCATATTATTAAAAAATAAACAATTCGGTTGTTTCTCAATGCGACTCTGTACAAGCAGCCTTGTCTGGGAGACCACGTGCACTCTGCATACTAATGTTTTGGAGCACTTTTTTGCTTACATGGACAGAGTGAAGTTGGTATTTTTTTTTTGACAAAACACGAGCACTACAGGGAAATCCTTTAGGAGCTCTAAGAGCGGTGCCTGTGTGAAAGTAGTGATTCACATTTCATTTTAATCGTTGGAGATTGAATCCATTCGGAAAAACGTTCTTAGGAAGTTTATTCCACATAAACTCAGTTCTCCAAATCAATTAAATAGTTCTTGAACAGTGAGGTTCGAGATGTACTGTGTTGAACCTCAAAACGATGAGCAACCACAATCCGTTGCGTATTTCTGATACGTACCGCTCTTGGTGAAATCAAATGTGCCAAGTCACTTGAACAGTTTCCGTGAAAGTATCTATAGAAGAGAGACAAATCTTCAACCTTTCTTGGATGTTCCGGGCTATCTAGGTTGCACGTGATGTTCTCATCTCCAATCAGGCGGATGGCTCTTTTCTGAATGGAATCCAGCAACTTCAGGGTATATTTAGGGGCAGAGCTCCATACATGAGAACGATACTCCAAACAAGGTCCGATCTATTGCCAGAAATGTCATTTCTATTTTAGGAAGTTTTCAGGAAATGAAAGTTCCTTAGGTGAAATATTATACTTATACAGTTACCAACTTTGAGATTTTAAAGTAACCGCGATTTTGGTCGCAACGCGACATGCGACAAAAGTCGCGTGCATAAAAGAGCCCTAATTCACTACTTCAAAAAGTTTCCATTATCTGTTTCATCACTGCACATACATAACCTGTGCTATAATCTTATGCACCGCAGTATTTCCATTTAATCACTGATATAGAATCCCGAGCAGCAATAATTTACTATGTTAATTCTATCATTCGCCATATGATAGATTTTGAGCACAGGTGGTTGGAATGAAGTAGCGGAAAGTAAGCGTGCACATTTTGAATAAAATTAGATCGTAATAGGCTGTTTGTCACGTACGTCATTTCTTACTTCCGGACTGCCACATGGTCGAATTTTGATTTATGTACGCGGTTCAAAACGACTTCAGTAAACGCATTTGGAATTGATATTTCGAGCAATTTTATGTCACCTTGTCACGATTTTATACTTCATATGTCAATGTAGTGTTGTCCGTATAAATTACTATCGATGTATTTGAGGGAAGAGCATATTGTTTTTCTTGTATACGTCTGGTTTTAGGAGTCAAAATTTTATTTCCATACTAGAAACTCCGACTTCATTGCAAATCAGAAAACGAAAGATCAATAAAGTTATTTCAGTGTCATATGCTCATTCAGATTCTGGTTATTAAACAATTGTGCTGTAATATCAGCGTACCTAAACTCATACTAGATTTCAACTGAAGATACTAAAAGCAAAGTATTTTCAGATGCTGAATGAAGGAATGAAAGTCATTCAGTACTTCTAGTTCGAAAAGAAGATAATAAAGACTGTGATTATGTTATGCGATCATAAAACATGGAACGGCTTTCAAGTATTCGATTATGGACAAGCAAGTAGAGCAATTCTTAATGAAAATCAGGCTAGATACTCAATGATGGATTAGTTTTAAAAATGTATATCTGACAAAGTTTTTCTCGATATCTGCTGTATTAAATTCAAAAAAGTTGAAACAAACTACTTAACTATCGCTTGAGTCCTACTCCCGTTCGATATTTATGTTCAGAATTTTGTATGCTTATTACCACAAGAAATTATAATAAATTATCCTTCTGTTCTACTTACCCAGAGAAACAAGGGTCAAACATAACATCATTAAAACCAGCCATACTCAACTGCAGGTCGCATGCGGCCCGCCAGGCTTTTGTGATTGGCTCACCTGAAGTTGTATAAAACTTCGAAGACTTTTTGATTCCACTTCCATTGAAATGTCAAACCCGAGTCACAGATTACCTTGATATTTTTTGCGATTTTTGAGAGAAGAATGAAATTGACATAAAAAAAATCGTATATTTTTGCTCGAATGGCTGTCCTCCATTTACTGGATCTGAAAGTGGATTCATTACATGGTTTAAGAAGAAATACAGTCTAACAAATTTAATAACATTTCATTGCATTATCCAAGAAAATTTGGTGGTTCCAAAATGTAATAAAAATCAAAAAATATTTGTTACTTGTAGACAATCCGTGTCAAACAACAACTATTTCAGAGTTTTGAATTGTAATTACTCAGAGTTGTTCGATCAGTTCATCGATTTTAAAAACGACACCAACCTAGAAGTCCTCTGTTTAAAGAAAAATGAGAAAAAAGGAAATATGTGGAATTTTGGAGAATTTTTCCCCAAAAATATAAAAGCGTCCAAAGAAGTGCTCAAATCTTATTAACATTTTTTGGGTCTACATTCGTGTGTGAATCGTCTTTTTCGAAAATGAAATACACAAAGAATGTGTACAAAAAAAAATTACAGACTCTCATCTGGATGATGTACCTAACAAGGTTAGCATACAGCAACAAGCCAGAAATTTTTGATGAAGTATTGAAACAGTGTTCACAGTATCAAAAATCTCATTGAAACAACATGGTTTCATAGGAAATATCTCTGTTAAAACCTGAAGTCATTGTTAGATCTTTCAAAATTTGGTCTACATCGCATGTGGCTTCATGATAACCTTATATTAAAAAGGTTACAAGGTCATGTATTGTATAGCTGGCTTTATTGTGACCACCTTTTCTTTTTTCAATAAATACATCGTCAATTTTGAATAATGTTTTTTATTGACACTTTAAATTATTTTTGCAGCCCGCGCATCAAGACCGAAGCGTGTTTGTGGCCCCTTGAAAAAAAAAGGTGGAGTATGGCTGATTTAAACTACGTAGTCACTCAACTGACTGAAATCACTTGAAAGTCCTGTTTAAAAAAAAAAATGAAGAAATTACTAGAGAGCAAAGAATAATACTTCCTTGTGGATCAACTTGAAAGTCTGATTCATGTTTTATTAAAGAGAGAGTTGATTGATACAACTTTCATTATTATCATTATGATTTTTTGTTTAGTTCCAGTAAGTTACTGAATATACTGCTGAGATTATCAATGTCAGTTTTCTTATTCATACAATCAGAAGACTTATTTATTTCAACCATTTCAAAATAAAGACGTTTGGTAATATTTTTTTCTGTATGTAAAACTTTGATATTAGAGTAATTTGGTTTATGTCCTGTTTCTATAGAATGTTGCGCTAATGCACCAAGGACGCTACATTCTAAACAGATAAAAAATTTAAGTTGTTATAACTGCACCAATATCGAATTTCAACATTCAAATCCCCATATTCTATTCGTCACCGTAACATGAATTCAAATTTAATTTTATGACTCTTCAGCCAATTATAAAACTCGGTTAGTAGAAATTATCCAATACGAACCGCCAATTCTTCGGTCCACGTGGACTAGTTTGTAGCGGCATTATTTCTCTGTATTGGTTTTTTTGGCCTTTGAGATGCCGATAGCTTTAACTATTCACAATAAAGATTACTTCGACTATACCTAAAGACATTGTCTGTGTCATTGTATATTTTAGGATTTGTTTGTCAAAACGCGTCAGTTTACCTGAGAATTGTTTAATAAACCGAAACCGGTCGTAACAAAAAAAAATCTGAATAAGAATCAGTCAAGAGTTATTGTCTTTATCCTATATTTCATATCATAACATATTATAACATAAAAAGGAAAAGGGATTTGGGTATAATGAAATGTTTATATAAATGCAGTTGTTTTTAAAGAAGTTGTTTTTAGAAGAGAAAAAGCTTCTCTTCCAGTTGGTAGGTAAAAGTAACTTCTATGAATGATATCTACACATATTTGTTTATTTCAAACTAGATTTTTTTCTTCAGAAGTTTCTGGCATTTTTTGTATACAGATGAAGAAGAAAGAAGCCAAGAAGTCTTTTTGACAAAAAATGTACCCCTTCCAACGATCACAATACTTATTATGTCATGAAATAGCGACATAAAGCTAATGTTAAGGTCTTTTAAAATTTGAGGGTTTAACATAATTATACACAAATATAATTTCATTACTATCAATTACAAGTGAATTGGAACTAAATCATCACAAATATGTTCTCTCCTTTTCAATGGAGCCAAATACTTTCTACGATCGTATAACAACTGGAAAGATGTACGTTTTGAGTGAGTCTGGGGCCTGGGATCCTAGACACCCCATTTTAAATAATCTCCGGATATCCAGACACGAAATCGTCAATTGATTCCACTTTCAATCTCGAGACATCAAACCGAAAGTTCTGAGTCACAGCAATAAACTCAATTATGCTCTGAATTACATACACTTGTAAAACAACCTGAACGACCATATGCCTCTTTTAATATGATGATATAAAAAATACCCGATACAGTTTGGTGGACACACGTGTAACCTGTGCATCAGGACGCCCTCTATATTCTCATTCATTTAAATTATATCAAGTAAATTCATTTACATATTGCATGTATGCGCCTCACATATGGCACATATAGCATTATTTTGCATATTCGTATCATCCAAAAACGTTCATGATGTGATGCGTTCACACAGTTGAGGGAGATACGTTCCTGTATCTATGTTGAAATCTGTTCTCATGGTTTGTGACATTCGTTGCTCAGTTTTTGCATTCAATTAGTGAATTAAAAAGCTATTAGAAAAATCCCACAACTATTGTATTGGCCTGAAACCACATCCAAAAGCCACATCTGGGAATTTTTCTCAACTGCAATTGTAGGGTCAGAAAGAGACAGTTGTCACACGTTTCTGAAAATAAAAATGAGGGTTGAAAAATGTACATATACAAATACACATAAATAAAACAATATATAAACCATTACAGGTAACAAATAAATAAATCATTACATATATGTAAGCATCTGAAATAATGAGAGTTAAAATTAGAATTTGTTCAAATATTCCTCAATTAAATACACTGTTTCCATTATAAAGGAAGAAATCACTGTTAGAATTTCATGAGTGGTAACGAGTAATCTACAAGAGTCTCTACTTCTTGATTTGCACATATATCTTACGGCTCGTTTATGCAAAATTAAAATATTTTGTAGTAGATATCCATTACATACGCCCCAAATTGGAATTCCATATCTCAGGTGAGATTCCACCAGAGACAAATAAACAGTTTTAGCTGCTGTAAAACCAAGTTCATTTGCGACTACTCTGACTGCATAACAACCAGACGACACTTTATTACACAAGTCATGAATATGGTCTTCAAATTTTAATTTTCTATGTACTCCTAAAAAGTTTAAGCTATTTTTGTTCTCAATGATGTCGTTCTCAATGGTTATATTGTCAAATTCATATCTGAAAGCTACTATTTTAGTTTTCAAAATATTTAGATTCAGACGATTTGAATCACACCAACTCTTTAATTTCATCATATCGATGGATATGGTTTTAGTTAAATAATTTGCATTTTGCGATTGCCAAAAAATGGTAGTATCGCCTGCAAATAGTGTGAATTTTCCTGAGATACATATACTTGTCAAATCGTTGAAGTAGATGAGAAACAATGTTGGCCCTAGCATTGAACCTTCAGGCACACCATTCAACTATCTGACTACGACCTAACAAATATGAGCTGAACCAGCTCAGTATCACTCATTTGTAGCCGTAGAAGGGAAGCTTCCGCAACAGTATTTCGTGATCCACACAGTGAAAAACCTTCGAAAAATTGCAAAATACTGCAGCAGCAACCTCGCCACTATTGATTCCAGTATAAACATTTTCCATGAGTGAGAAAATTGCATCATTAGTGCCTTCACCACTTTGAAAGCCAAACTGTTCTTTATTAATGACTTTATGTTTCGACAGTAATAGAGTTATCCTCAGCTTGTTCGGCGATTTTCTGCTGTCAAAAATAATTATCAAAGAATTTTGTGTAAAAAATGGATTTGAGTGCGCAAAAACACTTGAAATGTTGACAGTGGCATACGGTGATTGTACTCTCAGTCAGAAAACTGTTTACAAGTGGTACAAGTTTTTCACAGCAGGTAGAGAAGATGTGAACGACGATGCTTTGGATAAAACAATCGATGAAAGCCAAGACCAGAAAAAGCACGCCAAGTTAGATCAAATGTCAAGGTTTTGCTCACTGCTTTCTTCGACTACCGTGGCGTGGTGCATCATGAGTTCTTGCCACATGGTCATACGGCCAACAAGAAGTGGAAAAAAAATTCATGACTTCTGCATCAGGATAGCACACCTGCTATTCATTGCTTGTTCATGATTTTTTGACCAAAAACAACACAGTAATCATGCCTTAGCCACCGTATTCATCAGATTTTCCACCTGCGACTTGAGAGATCAAGGCCATACCAAAAAGTGCATATCAGAAGTGGAGGATAGGACAAAACGCTGCCCCCCTATCTGAGAGGGACTACTTTGATGGGGACAAAATAGAAAGTAATGAATAAATAAATATGTTTTGAGAAAAATAAAAATTCACCTCATTTTTTGAACAGGCAGCGTATATACCTACATATCTGTTCAAATCCTATTTTTTCGTTAACCAGCCGTCTTCCCCCTACAAACGACAACCCCCAGATGCCTAAACTTGCGCCAGCTAACGATTAACGAAGACTCACCTTTCAATGTGCGATTTATATCACATTGAAAGGTACAAGTTGATACAGAGAACAGAGGTTAAAAATAATTTTTGATTGATAAATTATAAAAAAACGTCACAAAAATTATAGAATTTGATAATAATACGCTTATTTTATCAGAGATTGTTCGAGATATTTCCTGAATTTGTTGTAATCGCCCATATTTCATATGAATATGATTATATGGTATAAACATGAGTGAACATTTTTTGGATTCTATAAATTAAATATTTAGACAATCAATCACGGTGGGCTTTCCCATAAACACACGGGAACCAATAAAGATCTCTTTTGGAAGTCCAAGTAGAGAGAGAGAGAGAGTAATACTCCAAGTACAAAACTAATAACAGGTGACGATAACTAGCGTAACTGTCATCTGTTCATGATGTGTTATTATTCAAGATATTGATGATTGAGATTTTGCCTCTTTCGATATCGTTGAGGAATGCTGTTGTTTATGATTTGATATCCGTGTAGTATGGGTGCTGTTATGAAATGGGTCACTGTTTGAAAACTGTTGCGGCAATAAAAAGAGAGGGTGCAATTTACNTGCGGCAATAAAAAGAGAGGGTGCAATTTACTTTCGACTGTTTTTGTAATGAACTCTCAGAAGAATATGCTTCATATCTATCCATTTTACACATCAATCTATAATATATGACTTTTCATTACCAAATTCACTATCATTAATGATTCGACAAAATTTACATATAATCCAATATCCAATAGAATTTTTCGGAGTTTATTTCTGGCCAACTCTTTGAAATAGTCGTCAAATTTTTATTAGGAATGTATTACTCTCAGGGATTTCACTAGAGGTAGGTTAGGTTAGGTTAGGTCCAGAGTGAGTTTGTCTACTCGACCCTCCACCACAACCCGCAAAGGTTTATTCACCTATTCACTCTCGACAAATAAATCCAGCTCCTTAAAGAAGTCCATTAGTTTGTTTGGTGAGTGGTCTTTCAGGTTGGTAAGAGGACGGCTCTAAAAACCTGATTCGGTCCCCAGCAAGGTAGGCACAAAGTATGTGCTCTGTTGTTCCATCATTTTCCAATAGAGGCGACAAACACAGTCTTCCGACAGTCCGAGTCTCTGCATATGATGATTCAAATGACAGTGACCTATAAGAAGGCCTGTTAGACATCGTAGTTCATCCCTACTGTAATCCAACAACTGTTTGGTATCAAGCTTCGAAGGGTGAATAAACGCCTTGGATTGAAGCAATTCTGGAAGATTCTGCCAGAAGTCTATAAATCTTCTTGCCATCCAGGTGTTCAATATTTGTTTGGCAAAGCCTAAAGCGATGCCAATGACAGATTCTGGTCCGATGAAGCTGTTTGCAGCACCCTTCATATCGAGGAGAGTCGTATTTGGCAATTTGCTACCAATTCAGCTTAGATCCAGTAGGATCTAATCTGTTTAGTCTTCCTATCAAAGAGAGTCTTTTTTTGGCAATTTGCTACCAATTTAACGTTGCTCGGTAGGAGCCAAGAGCTTTCAACGCCGCTTGACTGTTCAAGAATATTTCTATTGACTTCTGTATGGGGTTGAATTCTTCAAATCTCTCCGCACACAAGTCAATAGTGTAAATTTCCGCTTGAAATACAGTCGCATAGGTTCCTAGGCAGATTGCCATCTCTCTTCTGGGTCTGCGACTGAAAACACCTGCACCAGAACCGGAAGGTAATCAATCTTTGAACTAAGAACTCCCTGCTCTCAATATTCCCATCTCCCAGAGGACAGTTATGAACTCAGAGGTCATTGCCAGAATGCTGTGACTTTCAGTGTCAACCAACAGTCTGTTGCACTCTGCATTAAATTAATTTGTGCAATTAGCAATGTGTACAATTATATATGCAGTCCATCTAGCCTCTCTCTCCAGGAAAATGTACAGAGGAGGTAGATCTAGAAGGATCTCCATGACTGCTGACGGTGTTGTACTGATGGCACTACTCATGGCCAAACAAGCCTGTATCTGTGAGTCAGAGAGCTTCGCCTGGGGCTTTTTCTGTAAAGCCTTCGGCCACCAGGCAATTGCACAATAAGTAATCATTGGTCTGACAATCATCACATAAATCCAATGGATTCATTTGGGACCTAAACCCCAAGTTGTAACATAAATCCTTCGACATGTCCATAGAGACAGTCTGGCTTAGTGTGAAACTTTTTCCAAGTGAGGTAATTCAGACTGTTTCGTGGATTGTCAATTGAAAAATTACTAACCTTTATAATAATGACTTCATGAAGGCAGATTTTGAAGGAGTTATTGATGATAATCTTAATTATCACCAATGTTGCCACTTATGAGTTAATACTTTGAGGTTCAATATTCAAGGCAAATACAACCACATTCTTTCTCAGTGAATAATTGCGCATAACGAAAAAATCTATCTGTCTGTCTATATACGAGGCAAGCACTTTATGGACCACCAAACTGAAGTCCAGAATAATACAACAAACATAAATAATCAGTACAAACTAGTTCAGGGAACAAAATGGTTACAATGTTCCAGAAACTTGGAAGAAGGCTCCCAGCATCAAAAAAAAATTCGGTTCTCAACAATGAATATGTCCACCTAATATTCCCATAATCAATATCAATTACCGGGCCACTATAAATAAATACATTAAGTGCAATACTATCCTCCACATCCATAAATGAAATTACGTTTTTCTCAACATATGTCGTGTATGCGATTAAAGTATTCAACGTAATGAATGTGAGAGAAATTGATAAAAATGACAGTAACTCGACCTAAGACTGAAAACCACTTTATAGTGTAGCATATGTTGACATATCGAATTAGATGTTGAATTACCAATACAGTAAAGCCGGTGTTAGTCCAAAGACCCACCCCCTTGCGGAATGGTGAACGCTCGAAGGGGATGAGCAGGACTGGATTGAGGGAAACCTATTCAATGTATGCAGATGGAAATGCGTACAGTATAGTGGGGTCACAACACAACACTTTTGGAATACATTACATCATAATTATTTTTTCACCAAGTCTATAAATTTGTATATGATATACAACAGCAAATGACGAGAAGTACATAAGTCGAAGGGATGATTTGAAGCTACAGAAATCTATTGTAGTCATACATTTTCTGATGATGCTAACTGGATGAGCGAAACGCACGTCTAGAGACAGTCTATGCGAATGGAACTAGCCAATACTTGAAGAAAACCCATTATCGTGTCCGTTCAAATACCTTTCCAATAGGTATAGTAAACTAGCCTTATACTAGATATATATCATCGCGACGTTTCTTTAGTGTTTTACAAAGAGAACAATATGAATACGCTAGGCAAAGGAATCTGTATCTGTAGAGTAGGGAGGGTGAGTGTAAGCCCACACACTTAGGCCACATGTGACCCATTGTACATCCTCCCGAGGAGTTGTCCTCCTAGGTCATCGTCCATCCTGTCCTTTCCATGAAGGTGGACAGGTCGCTGGGAGACATCTCCTTTATATCGGCAGGTGTAGGTCAAGACCCGCCTAACACACACTCTCTTATTGATGATAACTCCGGGCACTCGCACAGCACATGCCTGACAGTCTCATCTTCCTGTTCACACATCCTGCATAGAGGTGTCGCCACTAGCCCTATATTATGGAGGTGTTTCCTTAGTTGACAGTGGCCAGTCAGAAATCCTACTGTAAGGCGTAGATTTTTCCTGGTGATCGCCAGATATTTCTTCGGTGCCAGCTTCCCAGGGTCGTCTAAGGTGATCCTGGCAAGATTACATCTTTTGATTCCATCCCATCTCTTTAAGGATTGAGCATGAGTGTAACATTTGACTAGTTTCGCAAGTGTCGAAGTCATACTGGGTCCTAAAATTCTTAGTCCAGCCGCTTCGTTGGCTAAAGAGTCGGCAATGCCGACCTGTCGTGCCCTTTAACCCACCTCAGGATAATGTTATTATCTACCTAGGCTTTGGCTAAATCTTGGTGGCACTCTAGTAGTAGCCCTGAGGTAACACGCTGTCTGTTCAAGGTTAATAGTGCTTGTCTGCTATCAGTGCAGTTTGTTATGTTTTTGCCAGAAATCCCTTTCTTGGTTATTTCTTTTGTGGCGATTGAGATACCAGCCAGTTCTGTTTGGACCACGCTGGTATTTCTTCCCATTACCCACTTAATCCTTAGGCTTAATGATCTGGAGTACACTCCACATCCTGAGCCTTCGTTGGTTTTTAGCCGTCTGTATAAATCCGTATTGCATTTGTAGCACCTGACTCTGTGTTCTGCTTGATTTGTATTTTGTGGGGTTTATTAAACACAAACATGTGTTCAATTGCATCACTTGTTGCCTGCAGTATAGGTTGCGTAGTAAGCGCTTCTCGCCATAGGGCCAGCCTCAATTGACCCATTCCTTCTTCGAGGTTTACCCAGCCGTGCGCAATCGTACCATGGCCATTAACGCAACCTCCTTAACGTACAAATCCAGAGGGGTCAGACCCGTGAATAATTCCATTGCCGCGGTTGGTGTTGTTCTCATGGCTCCTGTGATGTTCAAACAAGCCAGTCGCTGTATTTGATATAATTTTTGGAAGGCCGTTGCTTGTAGAACTTTCGGCCCCCATGCAATGACTCCATACGTTAACATAGGTCTTATTAGTGCAGTGTAGATCCAGGTGACCACACGGGGTGAAAGACCCCATGCGCGTCCCACTGTCCTCCGACATTGCTTATTGCTCTGTTTGCTCTACTCTGTAGATGGAAGTTCCATGTTAGCTTCTTGTCGAGGATAGTACCAAGGTATTTCACCTCTTCAGAGAAGTTTAATTTGCTTTTGAAGATTTCGGGAGGTTTTTAGCCCGTTAAACTTCTTTTCCTGGTGAAAAGGACCATCTCAGTTTTTTCGGGATTGATCGACAGTGAGTGTTCCTTACACTATGTTTCTATTAATTTGAGCCCATCCTGCGCTCTATCGCACAGTGTGTTTACAAATTTGCCTATGTCATCTGCGTATGCAATTGTGTAGAATCCATTTTTGTTAAGATGAATAATTAGGGTATCCAGAACTATGTTCCAGAGAAGGGGTGATAAGACCCCTCCCTGTGGACATCCCCTCATGACCAGTCCTTTCACTGTGATGTCTTCTACGTCATCATCAGCATCTGGAGGCAAAGGGATTAGGCAGTGTTTTCGATGAAATCTCATGGATATCATAGTCATATTTCAATTGATTTATACAAAACTCCAATGAATTAGTCACATCAACCTTCCTCTTGAATCACTCATTTCACTGATAAAAAACGTAGAAAATCCGTTTGATATTTTTTGAGTTCATTGCGCTGAGACTGACAAACACGACGAGGCAGTTTTTACAGATCTTTCCATGGAGACTTTTGTAGACACAGAGTAAATATGAAGGCTATTTTCTGGGTTTTCTGGCCGTGGTCTGTAGGTTTTAATGCCTGACGTTTCGTCTACTGCTGCGGTAGACATTTTCAAAGACGATGTGGTAACGATCGCAATACGCGAGCTGGTGATCTGGTTCTTGTACTATAATAGTTGCATGAACTAACTGGAGAGCAGACAAAATTCCATTTGCATTATACACATGAACATCATCTTTCTCCAGACATATTTTCTTCAAGATCGTAAATGCAAAGTCCACAGACTTGCTAATTTCAATTAAAAACGCCCACCTTCATGAGAATTTACATTGGCGCAAAATTTCAGCAGAAGTAGTGTGTCCAGTGTTGTGATTTGTAGTTATATTATTATGGTTTCAGAATATCTAGTACCTCTTGTTTAGCACAAAAAAGAAAAAACAATAGTTCATATCAATTTAATTCCAATGGCTTGAAACTGTTAACACTCGACATTTGCCGTGAGGAGTTTGATGTGAGTCGTTTTAATGGTCTATCCGACATCAGAGTGATTTCTGTAAATGGGCCCTTAGATATTCCAATCAATCACAATTTTGCTGAAAAGTTAGGAAGATTGGTAGGATATCTGATTTCTGGAATTGATTATAATTAGGGATCTCCAGAGCGAATTCGTGTAAGGAATAAAAGTTGGTCTCTCACTGTTTCTGGATGATCTTCCCATACATACTAGATCCATTCTAGATCTTTCTATACTTCTATTCATTCTCAATTATTTCCTCTAAAGATCATTATTTATATGTATAGTGAAAATATCTATTCTCTTACACATACGTATGAGAAAATAGATATTTCGAAACCTTACCTAACCTAGCCTGAAAAATACAGGCCACTTGTTAGCCAACATTTGACAATGAAGTACTCCAGATTCATCACTATGCAGTGTTGCCAATTGTTTCAGCTTAGCTCGGGAGACTAGAGGTGTCTATGGCATGAAAATATGATTGATATTCTGTGAAAGATGAATAATTACCTCTTGATGATGTGAAATTATGATATTGTTTTTTTTACGTGTTTGATGAAACTTCCATATCGTCGAACGAAAAACAAATGAAGAAATTTAAAAAAAATGTCGATCCTGGCTCAAAATATTTTACTACCGAAAGCGATGTGTTCTAGTTGTTTCACGAGTAGTACCTACACACCTTCAAACATAAAATCGACGTTATGAATTATCGTTTAACAATAGACAATTCAACTTCAATTTAATACCACAATGTATGTAACTGTAAAGTGTTTCAACCCATGGCACGTGCATTGTGATTGAAATGATTTTCAAAAAAATGCAGTTCCTTTCTTCCACGTGGTTATTGACTAACCGACAAGCTTGGACAGGTAAAAGAATAAGTATACGGGTTCCGCGTTACAATCAGTTAAAGCAGTGGTGGAACAGGAAAGGCCATAAATCTCGTGGAAAGTAATAATTACAGTATTTCAAAAACAGACAGGACAGTTATTTATTCAACCGGAAAAATATATTTCGATTAAAAGTAAAAATAATGAAGTGGAAAAACACAACGTCAACTTTTTTTGTCGAAATATATACCTATTCAAAACGTCAGTAAAATATAATGAAATTATTGTTTAAATGGTATGGATTGCTGACAAAAAAAAAATTATAATATGAAAAACGCATCAGAAATTTCACTTTCTATTTGATGTAAAAACTAGTTTTCGTATATTAATCTGGAATTCTACAAAAAAAACTCGAAAGTTTCGAAGAAATAGAAATTTCAATGGAGTGATCCCAGGTATGATAAACTTTTCATGAAGTTAAACATAGTTTTGTTTGCAGAATGCACACTTTACTGAGACAATGTGTTGCAAAAACGAACAAAATTATCTTTTTTTTTCAGGACACAAGCATTACAGGAAAATCCTCAAGGCGCGATTCACATTGGATTTGAATCACTGGAGAATAAATCCATTTGGAAAAACTTTCGCAGGAAATTCATTCCACATGAACGCAGTTCTCCAGGTGAGCAGCCACAGTCCGTTGCGTATTTCTGATATGTACCGCTCTTGGTGGAATCAAATGTGCCAAGTCACTTGAACACTTCCCGTGAAAGTATCTATAGGAGAGAGACAAATTTCCAACCTTTCTTCTATGTTCCAGGCTATCATGGTTGCACGTGATGTTCGCGTCTTCAATCAGGCGAATGGCTCTTTTCTGGATGGAATCCAGCAACTTCAGTATATGTTTAGGGGCAGAGCTCTATACGCGGAAACAATACTTCAAAAAAGGTGTGATCTGAGCTTTCTAAAGCATCAGAAGTTGCTGAGGTGTGTACATTTTCTGGTCCAGAACAGTGTTCCAAGCTTTTGAGAAGCAGCCTTTGCAATTTCAGAGACATGATTTGTGCCAAGACTTATTGGTGTCCATTTTAACCCCCCAAGAAACTTATTGAAGCAGAAAGTGGAATTGTCTGACCTGACATTATTATATCCGGTTCAGGGACATTTATCTTCTTGGAGAAAACCGATGCCTGGGTTTTTGAGGCACTGAATTGAACCTGGTTACTTTTACCCCACTTCGAAATCAGTTCTAGATCCTCATTAAGATATGCAACCTCCTGCTGCTGGTGAAGATGTGCCTCCGTAGCTGATGTCCTGGAATCCAAATGGAATGACGAGACAAGTGTGCTATCGTCAGCAAAGCAATATATCTGCTAATTTAATAGCTTATCTTTGAAACCGGAGATCCGAGAATTTTGAAAATATTTTTTTCAAAATCAGCAAATTCAGAAACATGGAGAGAGGTGATGAGAAAGTTATCCGGCTTTTATTCTCTCCTTCGGCAAAATCAGTCAGGGCTGATTGTGTAGTTAGAACTAACGACGTGAATGCGGAGATAAAATAATCCAACATTAACAAAATTAGTTCAGTTGTTTAGACTGATGAAATCCCAACTTCCCCTCAGGAGACATATATTGGAAACCGAATGTTGTGAGTTTTCTCTCCACTCTGATTAATTTTATATCCGTTTTTTCATCTCTTTAACTAGGGCATTTCATTCGAAGGAAAAGTTAATCTATTTCGATCGGGAGAAAGATCGAATGGATGGGTACTTTTATGGTAAATGGTTTGCGACATTTTAAATTTAAATGAGGCTCATAAAAGTTTTGTCGCCGCGCTGTAAAAATTTAGAACCAAATCAGACGTGGTTAAATCTCTCCTATAATTTAAAGCCTGCGAGATGAGCTGCGTATTTGAGTACGTTTTGTAACGACATTTCCTAATTGGAATGATAAACGGGGTGCGTGAGTGCGTAGATGCGATAATCTTCAAACGTGTGTTTTACTCAGCGGCTGCTGTTATATAGCAGCAGTGTTGCCAACAAATGTTTGGCGTCATTCAATGCGTTGTTCCAATCGGAGACTGATGAGAAATAATGGAGTGGTCAATTGAGTTACCTGTAAGAAGGGTTATATCCCAAAACTGCGCCCTCTATTAGGTATTTTCTACATCCCCTATCATCTATTTAATTCCTGTAACTACTGAGACAACTGGCAAAGTCTCAAGAGGGATTCCTTGACATCAGGGCATAAACCTTCAACTCGAGCCCTCTGCAAACCTGAGCTTGGCAGTCTCAAAACAAGTGTTCTGTAATTTCGGTGGTTCACCAACAGCGGAGATTCTCACTGTTCGACCTGCCCATTTTACAGCAGGTTGAGTCATGTTAGGAGCTCCTTTACCAATCGCAGGCTGTCTTTGTCGAACTCTAGAAGCTATTCAGCTTTCTTTGCCGATAGGATAATCAGACTTTTCGTTCCTCTTCGTCCTGGAACTCAATCGATTCATATCTGAAGGAGTTTTTGCTCCCTAATTTGCGTGTACATCACCGTCTTGGTATATGTTGCAATTGTAAGTCAGTTTAGATTCACACTTTCTCGCTTTATAGCTTTGAGTGCTACTGTCGCATAAATTTTAGATCCTTGCGTGTCAGTGAGTTTTTATAAACACTCTTGAGCATATAGTTACAGAATGCAATTTCTATTTCCTAACTTTCCCTGGCGTTTGTTCCAACCCTGAAGATCCATCAACACGTATCTTCGAAGCCATAGAGTTTCAACACAGCGATATTAATACAGTAAACTACACTTCAACAAAAGATACAAGTAAACCGTAAATGTCGCCTACCGACAGTGCCCAAAAGTCGTATCATTTCCTTGAGAACTGTGGTACAGCTCTATATTTTTCTGGTCAAATAGCAGAGGAGTAAGTCCACATTCATATCACTGGCATCAACGGAACGTATGAAAGCAAAGCGACTTGCTTCACAGTCAATTTTCAACAGTAGACGAAACGCCAGACATGAAAACCTACAAACCAGAAAACCCGGAAAATAGCCTTCATATAACTGTATAGTTGCTACCTGGAGAATTAGAATTTCATGCTCCATGAGCACCATGACAAATGACAGTTGACTTGGGCATGACAAATGACAGTTGACTGGGACATGACAAATGACAGTTGATTTGGACATGTTCTTCATGTTTCCGATTTACCTACTTTCATATTACTCATTCAGTACTTTTGATTATGTAGAAAATCATTTCATGTTTTTAAATCTAGAAGTATGTTCCTATTTATCTTATTCAGTAATGTATAAAGTTATGTATAAACATAATTTATCCGTTAGCTTCACATTTATAGTATCAATTTATGTGAGTACAAATTTACTGGTTGCAATTTTGTTATTATTTATAATTCTTATTGTATCATACTGACCGTGTGTGGCATGAGGGTTTGCTGGCCAAACTTCGATGCTATGACTTGGCGGATCATTTTTCTCCAGCTTCCTGAATGAACGTTCTCTGCAAGTGGCCGTCGATCGATATCTCTAGAATACTTCTACCATCAACGCTGGTGTTCCCCAGGGAACTGGTCTTCAGCCCTCTTTTATTGTATATCAACGACTCAACGAGTGTAGGTCTACAGCACTTAGGCCACATGTGTCCCATTGTACATCCTCCCGAGGAGTTGTCCTCCATGGACGATGATCTAGAAGGACAACTTCTCGGGGGGATGTACAATGGGTCACATGCGGCCTAAGTGCTGTGGGCCTACACTAACCCTCCCTACTCTACAGATACAGATACATCAGAATTCCATTTCGATTCCAGGACATCGACTGCAGATGCACATCTTCACCGGCAGCAGGAAGTTGCATATCTAAATTAGGAACTAGAAGTGATTTCGAATTGGCGTGAAAGTAACCAGGTTCAATTCAGTGCCACAAAAACCCAGGCATCTGTGTTTTCCATAAAGATGAATGTCTGTATGGAAGCTGCTAATTTATGTTGAAGCGAGTGATTAGTTGTAGACAGTTGTGACTGTGTGGTTTGTGAGTTCAACATTATTTCAGTTTCAATATATATGCATATTTGTTCAACTTTTGTTCTTTTTCACAAAATTTTTCAATCGGTTGTCACTAGAACTGATCTCGAAAATAAGAGACATTTATTTGAACTACTCAATCTGAGTCTCTCTAGATAGTCTAGATCATATCCAAACACATTTATCTGAACATTGGCATCGCTGCTCTACGGCTTCTATAATAAAATGGATTTTATTTCGCATACAGTCCTGCATTGACCATTTCGCTCCTTCGAGGGACCAACGATAACTGGCGACATCACGAATTTAGCTTTATTTATTGAGTGATAAACATTTTCACAGTCTCATTACGTTTACAGCAAACTTGCTTTACGATCATACGCACTGCCGGGGGCTGACAGAAGTGGAATCTATTGAAAAATCTCCGACGTACGAGTTTTATATGACTGCAAGTTTTATGCACCTCCCGTATGATAAACAGAATATTTATATTTTGGCACGATTTCATATTCCACTTTTATGATTGCAGGAAAACCGCGTTAACTGAGATTGGATGATTCATTTTCAGACTTTTATTTATTTCTGCGTGGGGCAAACCACGTTGTGTTACGCTATAATATACATGCCGTTATATTTTCAAGAGAAATAGAGGAAATGAAAAATAAAACTGAACCCTCTTCGTCCTAAAGGGGCTTAGTAGGCTAAGATAATGGCTATATGGCTAAATATATATATAGAAACAGAAGTTAATATCGGACATAGCACTCAAGAAAGTGGCAAACCATAGACACGTGTTTCGGGCTTTTGGCCTATCATCAGTATGGTGCAGCCAAGTGTAAGGATGGGCAACACTTGGTTACCAAAAGATAGAAATACAAATGCACGGAGCCAGCAGCAGGAGCCAACCGCACATTTGTGGTTTCAGTTGATATATCTTGTGTTTACAAGAAAACTATCGAAATCACCACGGAGGCAGCTATAGCTACCTGCGTGACATCCGGGTCCAGGAGATTATACGAATATGAAAGTTATTGAGTGTCTTGATATAGAAACAGAAGTTAATATCGGACATAGCACTCAAGAAAGTGGCAAATCATAGAATCGTGTTGTTGTTGGCTGCACCATACTGATGATGGGCCAAAAGCCCGAAACACGTGTCTATGGTTTGCCACTTTCTTGTGTGCTATGTCCGATATTACCTTCTGTTGTAAGAAGTGAGTTGAGCAAGGTCAACAAACTTCTGAACACGTAACAGCACACCTTGATAATGACAAATGAGATTTTGTCGAAACGTCGGTGAAATTAGAGATAATATCACATACACGGATCAAATACCCGGAAAAACCAGTTCAGCATATATATATATAAAATATCTCTTGCATATCCAGGGCTGGTGATGGTTTGGACTATAGTAAGGGAGGTATGATGATCCATTAACGATTTCCTCAAGCCATTCTCACAAGCCACCTTTAATATGACCGCCGTGAAATCCCTGGTGGATTTTCAATTGTTATTGTTTTTGCCATTTCTTTCGAAAGTTATTTAAAATAGAATTCGCTAACACGTATAACGCTGATTATCAGAAGGCAGATGAAGATTCTGAAAGAGTAACTCATTTGTTGCTTTTTGAACATATTGAACCACTTCTGAACCTAAACGAATATTCAGGTTCACCGACATTTATCAATACGATATTTATTGTATTCTTCGGGTTATAATTACCGAAGTGTTGAACATGCTGCAAGACAAGCAACATATAATTAATAAAACGCTATTATGATACTCATGTGATAACAAAAGCGAAGGGAACAATAGTCAACAACAACCACAACAGTAGTTGTTTACAGCTGATTCTCGGCCTCCCCCCACCACTATGACGTATTAATTGCTTTTTTATTTCCCAAATGTCCATGCGGTTTCCCTTGTTGACTTGTTTTATGAGTTTTATGTTCTCTGGTGGGGGAAAATTATGTTTGTTTTGTATGGCGTGTTTAAAATCTGTTTAAAATCTGTTTTTCCGTTAACCAGCTGTCGCACCCCTACGAACGACAACCCTCAGATGTCGAAACTTGTGCGAGCTAAGAATTAACGAGGTCTTACCTTTTAACGTGTGATTCCTAACAGTGAGGTTTGATTTATATACTATTGGATTTATGTATGCCTTTTTGTGCTCATTTGTGCTCAAAACACAACAAGACCTCACATTCAATATAATAAACAAAACCGGGGCAGCTATAGCTACCTGCCTACGTTGTCATGTTAGATGTAGCCTGGGAATTCTAGGTCTTCCAACTGGTCATATTGGATGTAGCCTGGGAATTCTAGGTCTTCTAACTGGAACCACAAATGTGCGGTTGGCTTCTGTTGTTGAATCCGTGCGTATGTGTTGTTTCCTGTTTTCGGCAAAAAAGTGTTGCCCATCTTTACACTTGGCTGCACCGCGCTGATGAGGCCAATAGCCAGAAACACGTGTCCGCGGTTTGCCCCC
>NW_019294954.1:0-20757 GCF_000500325.1 Leptinotarsa decemlineata
CATTTATTTCTGATACTACCATGCATACTTGTGACTGTATGTCACTGTCCAAGCTATTATCTGACTCATCTTTCAAAAAAGCTCTAGATAAGGCACCTGCAATTATTAATTGTTTGCCTGGTTGGTGTTTTACTTGAAAATCATATTTTTGTAATTGTAACAGCATACGCTGTAGTCGAGCTTGGCATTTATCTAGTGGTTTTTTGAAGATAGAAATTAACGGTAGGTGGTCAGTTTCCACTATCACTTTTTTGCCATATACATATTCATGAAATTTAGTTAGTCCAAAAATAATTGCAAAAAGTTCCTTTTCTATTTGGTCTTCATCTTGTAATATTGAGGCACTAAAGGAACTAAAATGAATAAAAAGAATTGAGTAACAAATTTAGAATCTCAAAACTTGAAAGGAAATTAAATAAACAAAAATACTGTTAAAGTTAAATGGATTTATTGAAAAATGAAGATAATAATGATGTAGATAATGTACTAAAAACTAATTCGGAAGATCCTAGGTAGCAGTCATCACACCACTCAGCAATCTACATTATTGATTAGATAAAAAATAATAAAATCGCTGGGAATAGTATTTACATGGGTATTTACTCAGGTTACGCTACGCCAAACGATTTTTTTATCTGATCAATACCGTAGATTGCTGAGGAAAACGGTGTGATGACTGCTACATAGGACTTATTTATTTTCATCACCGTCATAAGATACTAATCATAATCTGCTCCATTTAGCCAATGCTACGAAACTACTTACGGATGTACAACATACGCTTTCCTGCCATTGAATGGGCAGTTCATTTTAAGTTTAATTTAAACTCTTTCTGTGTAAGTTTCTCTCAATTTGACGAATTTTTGTTAATAGTTCAGTCGCGAATGGTGTAGTCTAACAATTAATTCAGAACCTACACCTTCAACAGGAGGGCCTGGCAGGGAGTCTATTGTATGGTTCTGTTCGAAAATTCAACCATTTTTTTGTAATTTGCTCTCAATTTGACGAATTTTTGGTAATTCTGGGGACACAATTGTTCAGGCGTTCAGAACCGACACCTTTTGCAGAAAGACTCGCTTTAAGATGAACATGCTGAACCATATTCATTAAATATGTGTTTTTCATGGTGAACAAAACGGAATTACATTTGAGTTTTCATTTTCTATCATTGAAAGAAAATGACAGTTGATATTCGGATGAGCACGAACGAGCCTTAATGCTGCAACATCAACAAAAAAATGGTAAGATGTTCTGTCACAGAACACCCTTGTAGTTAGGGTGTTCTGTGGTTTCATGCTGTGTGTCCATCTGTCAGTATGTATTTTTTGTTGAAGGTAAATAATAACTAATAACCTCAAAGTTCTGAAATGCTCAAAACATTGCTATTTTCAAAAGAAATCTCTAATATTTTAAATTTTTGCAATGGATGAACCTGAAGAGTAGGTAACATTGTTGTTTCGTATATGAAATTGCTGACCTCAGTTGAAATTTCAGCTTAATGCAATACTTTTATGAGAATGAAGAATCCTATGAAGAAACTTTAAGTGATGTGTGGAATCACTGCATTGGGCCATCCACTGCAAGTATTTCTCACTTGCTATTCAAAATAATTCTAGTCAATTTAGTATTCGGCACAACTGTGTCTGCAAGTAAGTTTTTTAATTTTATGATAAATTGCTGTTGTATTATATTTGAGTAAATGGCTATTTCATTGTTTGTTTCCTATGGAAACATTCTGCTTAATTTATTTCAGCGGATCTCATGTCGTGAATAATTATTTCAGTAAAACTTCCGGAGGCGATATTTCACATCTTATCAGGTGTAAGTGGAGTATATTTAATCAGTATTCTTGAATCTACTGAAGGCAAGATCATCTTCTTGGGCTTCTTTTCTCAGACATATCTACTCTTACGCATAGGGCTACACATCAAACGAAAATATGACCCTGATGATAAAGTACATTACTTAAGAAATTCTAACTTAATGAAATATAACCTGCTGGCTTTTTTAGTATTATGGTAAGTTCAAAAATATACCAACATTTTTTCAAATAGGAAGAAGGTCGTGTGATAGGAAGCTTTATAGGTTTTTCAGTTCTATATTCAGCACTGGTTCATTTTTGGAAATTGGAACGGTCATTTCTAAGTATAAGTATATTACCAAAAAAATTCTGAATTCACTCTAGTTTATTCCAATAAATGTTCAAAATATTCACCATATTCACATATTCATTTTTTACTAAATGAAATGTTCAAGGGATAATTCTACTGCAAGCACCTCTCATTCTTTCCACGGGTTTTGGAATAGACTGCAGTTATGTATGATTAAATTTCCTGCATCCCCTAAAAACAAAAAAAAGTTCTGTGTCCTCTACTGGTTTGGATAATTGACAAACATGAGTTTTCAACTAATGTTACATTTCAGCAAGATGAGGTTCGAGTATGGCTATATGACAATTATCCAAATCATTAGATAGAGAGATGTGGTTCTTCAAAATGGCTCGCTATAGATGACCTGTTATGACACCCTCAGAGTTTTTGTGGGGATTCAGAGGCAATATGACAGAGATTTAGTGGACCATTCTATGGAAAAAAGTCTGACATTCTACTGGTTTGGATAATTGACAGACATAAATTATTTTTAACTGATGTTACATTTCAGCAAGATAACAATCTGGTTCAAGAGTGGCTAGATGACAAGTTTTCAAATGGGTTGATACATAGATGTGGTCCCTAAAAATGATCTGCAAGGTCACCTGATATGATCTCAACATTTTTCATGGGGATTCTTGAAATCTAAAGTATTCATTACATAATCGTAGTCGATTCCAGAACTTATGGATTGAATAAGAGGTGCTTGTGACAGAATTACCCGAGAAACATTCTATAATGTAAAAACTGAATTCCTAAATATACTTGATTTTGTCAGGAAGTGAATAATTAATAGGATAAGCTGAAGTGAGTTTTGAATATTTTTTATGGAAATTATATTTATCATCTGTCTGCAGATTCTTCACAAAAATATAGAATTTTCAATTATTAAGGAATGGCTAAACCTTCCAATTAAACGAGGTATCATAATACACCTCTTGCATTAAACAATGATGATGATGAGTCACGTCTGCAATGCATATATTACTGGAAGTATTTTGTCAGTACTGTGAATTATATCCTGGTCTTCTCTACAATCTATATACAAGTTATATTTGTTCATTTATTTTATTTGATAAAAACCAGTTTTCACACTTTTTAGCGAATATATTTTGTTGGAAACAAATACGTGGATGGAGATTCGAGGCATTGTGATGATTTTCAGTATGAAATTGATTTCCCTAGTCGAAGATGTAGAAAAAGGTGTGATAGTATTTCCTTCAATTGTTGGGTATTTTGGATATTTTTTTTGTGGGGCAAATATAATGTTTGGACCTTGGATCTCATTTCAAGATTACTTAGTTTTATACCATCAAAACACCAAAAAGGTATGTTATATTACATGAAAATGAATGAGTTCATAAAAATCTGTTAATTTTTTTAAACTTTATTTTCAACATTTTGCTTTTCAGACTATTTGGTGGTTAGTAGGGGTTGTGAGAGCTTTGGTTACCTCATTGTTGTTTTTGACAATATCAAACTGCTGGATAAGTTATTTCATTAAAGATGGATACAATAGGTGGATACTTTCTTATAAGGAAGCACTGTCCTTCAGAACAAGTCATTACTTCATATGCTACTTGTCCGAGGCTTCTATGTTAGCAGCAGGTTTCAAAAATTCTAAAATTTGGAACAATCCAGATACATGGAGGTTTGTTGTCACTGATCCATCAAAAATTGAGTTCCCCCCAGCTCTAGCCATAGTAGTGACGAACTGGAACAGGCCTATGCACGACTTTTTGAAAAAATGTAAATCTCAAAACTTTGTTCAAAAATTCTATTAATAAAAATTTTCAATTTATGGAAACGTTTTCAAGTAACTTCATTGTGAGATTTTACTGAGCGTAGTATTACAACACCGCAACAAAGTTCAATTAAACAAAAAGCTAATGATAATGATGGTATATTTATGAGAACTGTTATTGAGATAAACAAAAAAATGCATTGTTAAAACTCTAGATTTTTTCTATTCAGTAACCTACAATATTCTGTGAGATGATCCTACAAGTCTGTACCAAAAAGAGGTAAAGGAAACGTTAAAGTCAACATAGCTGGTTATGAATGGCAGTGATAAATACAAGGTGGTGACCATGAGCCCTCAACCACCTAAACTTTTCTCTTATTGAATTACATAGAACCAATTTTCCTATTAGAAGTGTGATTTTGTAACAGCTTAATTCGTAAAATCTCGGAAATGCTCATAGAGTTATACTAATTGGAAACCACTATTCAGTATGAATAGTACCTACTTATTAATTAGTGAATAACACTAAAAATATAAACTCTTCTTATTAACTCTAAATTGATATCGTTTGATTTCCCAGTATTCTGCCAATTGGAACAATTGAACTGGTTGAGAGTCTTGTAGAAAGAAACCATATTGATCCTGTATTAAAACAGAAAATTCTCGATCTTACTATTTGTCTAATTCTAAATTATTTTTAGTTTAATGTATAGTTTTATTGAAACAGGGAAGGGCTAGTGATGAAAAGTCATTTTACATGTCAAAATATAGATTAACATTTTTATTTATATTGGTGTAGCTTAGCAATGCTTTAAGACAGTTTAGACTATTTAGAAAATGCAGTAATATCATCGAGTTTCTTTAAATTGAGTATCTGATAACAAATTTCTGTGTGAATGCAGAAATGTGAATTTGTGGTGGATGATGGTGAAATATTTTGAAAAAAATATTAAGATTTGCAATAATGAATATAATGTAATAATAATAATCTTTATTTGAAATAGGAAAATCCTAATTTACATACATTTCTAATATTTCTGTTACATATTGGAATTATTTAAAAAATATATGACAAACATAAGATGAATACATTCTAAAGTTGATCAATAAGATAGGCATGGTAATATTTCAAGAAAGAAAATTGTACCTATCTATAGGTAACAAACACATAATACATATCATACTTGTACATTGAAAACAAATTTCTTCAGTTCGTTTTTGAACATGTTCAGAGATGGGCTAGTTTTAATTGCATTACCGTAGTCCCCGCATCGTCCTCTTTTGAGATGGACCATTGCACATTTGTCTATCCCGAATTTCATACCGATAGCATGCGTGTACTCTTCCACCACTCTCAAGGACTGATGATGATCCGTCTCTCCAGAGGCATAAATTTTAAGATCGTCCTTGTGCCTCCGGTTTCCGGGGGTGCCACAGTTATACCCTCGAGTGTTTCTGAGCGCAACGGATAATGGCAATAGTGAGATGCAGAAGAGTATTGTTGCCTCATTGATGATGGTCGACATTTCTGAGCAATTATAGGGTTTTACAAACATACTAGTATTATTTGGAAATTGCTGTAGGGGATGTACTGAATTTACAGTGAAATTTGAGTTGATTAATTCACTGACTGAGTCAATGAAAAAATTTGTTAAAAGACGTGCAACTAGTTTCAAATTAGTAATTTGTGTATTATTTGATGGACAAAGAAAGAAGTCGGGGAGTCTTCTTGCGTTGGGCCCTTCGAAATAATTTTTTAATATTTGAAAAGCAGTACGTTGTCTGTTGCTCGAGCATATTAGCACTTTGTTGTTGTGGGTCTTTTTTGCCATATTGATTTGTTTGGAATATTTTTTGTTGTGTTTGTAGAAGAGCCATATGTCTTTATTGTATGTTGATATGTTGATTTACATAATTTGTAAAGATCCCCAAGATTGTTACTATTTACGATTATTTTTTTGGCCTTTCAAAGTTTCGTGAAAAAAAAAACAAACTTATCAATTAGTGATTCATTTCGTGAATTTACGAGTATAGTAGACCAGTTAGTTTGGCTCGAACGCATGATTGAAAGTTTTGGAAATTTGAGGATTTGATAAATAATCGTTTATAGAAGGATTCGATATTTTTCTTTTGAATTCTTATGGTTACAGATTGCACATAATGGTCTGAGAGGTCGGTAGAGATAACTTCGTTTTTCATTAAATGTTTTCCAATATTACAGAATATATTGTCAATTGCTGTTTTACTATTTTAATGGATACGCATATATTCAAATATGGTTTTCTGTAGCCCATTGGTTTCTCTGGATGTCTGCAAGCATAGGTTTAGCATATTTTTCAAAAATATACTATTTACTTCTATATACATATACTATTTAAAACATAATTAAATTTTTTTTCTGCGGAATGTGTTGCACGATATTATCGAAGTTAACAATCGCCAACAGCATAGGCGCAGACCAGGTCCATATAACACAAATCGTGCGATGCGGATGTAGCCATCAGTCACTTTTTTTTGATAATTCTTCATACGTTTGGGTTATTTTTGGATCAGTCTAGGGGGATAATTACCATAATTACCACCTTAGATCTGTCCCTGGCGCTAGCAGTTCTGAATAATAGTTTGAACAGTTATTCTAGAATAATAATGATCACGGGTCAATTGTGATCCTGTTTAATTTGAAACTATTGCAAAATAATGGATAGTAGCAGAGAGTGAAAAGATAAAAGCAATTTAAGTTAAAAAAAAGTTGTGTTGTTCTTGTTCGTCTTGTTCTCCTCCTGCCAAACGGTCAGCTTCCGTTAAAACCGATGAGGCGGTGAGAGGGAAGAGGGGGGTGAAAGCACTCGAATGACCTATAAATCGTCAGATCTCGGAGGAATAAGTCCAGTTGTCACCCGAAGACGATTGTGGATACTAACAATCGAAACGTCGTTAAGTAACTTGGTTTGGAATCTTTCAATTTTTATTTCTTGTTAATAATTTTTCAATTTTCATCTCTTGTTAATCTTTCATTTTTTTTGTATTTTACTTATATATCACACAAGTCTTGGTATAATATTGGACATACACTTAGGATGGGATTCACACGTTGAATTTATAGTGAAAAATACTACGTTAAGATACCGTATAAATTCAGGCAACTGTGAGATGTACTCGATATGAAATCAACTATAATCAATTGCATGTATGTTATGTTTAACTGAAAATTACATATATTGCGTAAACAAAGACAGATATTAAAAATTATATTAAATCCAGGTACTGATACTCCCAAAAATTTCACGTGAATATGTGGTGTATATTTTCAATGTAATTTTAAATTGGAGATTGAACGACTTAGGTACCTCTAAAGAAGTTCAATCATTATTACTAACAGCTTCAAACAAATTAAATCACATATTGTAGTGTTTCTAACACGCAAATGCGGTAAGTTTAAAGCAAATTTCTTATCGACGACCCAACAAACACTACTTGACCGATATTCGTCAATACTTTCTGGAGCTGTTGACAGTTACTGATCTAACTTGCATGTATCTGCTATATAGTGTAATTGAGAATTGAATTTCTTTACAGGTAAATCGTTTAATCTCTAATAATATCACGCAGCAACATCCGGATTAGAACATATTGTAGATTTCTACTTCTCCATCTTCAAATAAAAAATGTGTCAAACTTCCGAAAGAATGAATACAGTAATCGAGTTCAAAATACATTTTTCACAAAGATGTATAGATCATGCATACAAGTTACTTTCATATAGAAATTGGAAAAACCCTTTTAAAACAACTACTTTCACATAAACGTTGAATTACACAAAAGAAAAAGTTCTGTCGGAACAAAAAAGTTCATTCCTACTCAGTTTGTACTTCAAATATTCGTTATGGAACGCTATATAATATAAAATATGAAATAGTATCGATATAAAATTTCAGTTTCATGGATTACTATCATTCTCATCCTCAACCAATATCTCCTAAAAAATACCCTTTTTAATATAAATATTGTAAACGTTTGAAGTGAAGATGCGAACTGTAACTGACGAGAAAGAATATTTGGGGATCATCATTAAAATATTGACATACACAAGTTTTA
Organism: Leptinotarsa decemlineata; assembly: GCF_000500325.1. Lineage (NCBI taxonomy): Eukaryota > Metazoa > Arthropoda > Insecta > Coleoptera > Chrysomelidae > Leptinotarsa > Leptinotarsa decemlineata. The sequence goes on from NW_019294954.1 coordinate 7,990, forward strand.
TTTATAAAATTACTTCGAAGTGTAGCCATATTTTTCTCATTTGCACTAATAAATTAAATACGAACACTAACTTCGGATACCAATCATTCCACAATTTTTCAAGTAGTACAACTGATAAATATTAAATACAAAAATTCAGAAAGTGTTCCTCTTGGTTTGGTAGGGGTTCGTTATGAATTTTAAGAAAAACTTTTGACATTCCTGAAAACTTTTTTGCTTTTTTCTTATTTAGTGTATACATCTACCTCAGGCCCGTTCTACACTGAAAGGTGTAACACTGCTAAACTGATCTGTAGGTGATCATTTGCTTCTTTTTCTGTTGAATTGAAATATAATCAAAAATAGTGTCAGGACACTTTATATCAATATAATCCAGGTACTTTGAACATGTTACGAGAAGAGGGGGAGGAATCCTCCCCCAAAAAACAACATTTAGAAGAGAAATTGGATATGAGATTCGGGAATAGTAGCAATCAGGATAAAGAGCAGGAAAGTTCAGGTAGAGATAGTTTAGATAGTGAAGTATGGAACATATTTAGTAACAAAGACAATGAAAATGATATAGGATCAACTAGGGAATTTACTTCATCTCTACAAAACGTTATTAATATGGATAGGGAAGTAAACGAGGAAGACGTTAGAGATAACGAGCAGATAATAACATATAGTGAGGGAATGCCAGGTCCATTTCTGGTAATGGAATCCAGATTTTTTCTAATTAATTACATTCGGGGATCCAGTGAATCCTAAAAATATGCTAATAATTCAGTGGAACATCAGAAGTATCAATGCAAACAGGCATTATTTATTAAATATAATCCAGGAGCATGTGCCACAAGTGATTCTTTTGAGTGAAACATGGCTAAAACCTGAAAACATATTCAGTATAAAAAATTATAACATAATTCGATCAGACCGTGAGGATGGATACGGAGGTATAGCCACTCTCATTCAAAAGGATTACAACTTTACAGAAAATAAAACACAACATATAAACAGTAATAACAAATGTCAGACTATAATAATCAAGATAAATAATATAAACATAGTAAATACATATAATCCACCAAACAATCAATTAAACTTTACCATGATAAATGATATGATATCCAAACTTGAAGGAGAAACCATATGGATGGGTGATTTTAATGCACACCACCCATTATGGGGAAGTAAAAATATTAATAGTAATGGCAACATTATGTGGAATATAGTAGATAGAACAGATTTGGTAGTTATGAATACAGGTAAAAGCACGCGATTCACAAATCCAAATGAAAACACTAGTCCTCTGGACTTGTGTTTCATATCCTGTAGAATAGCTTCTAAATGTTCATGGGATGTTTTAGAAGACTGTGGGAATAGCGATCATTTTCCGACAGTATGTAATTATAATTATGCAACAGGTGCTAACTATCATGTCTCCACTCCTAGCAAACGCAGATATTTTGCCAAAGCAAATTGGGATGAGTATTGTTTACAACTTGAGGATAAAATTAAAAATAGTACTCCTCAATCATACGACGATTTGATTCATCTAATGAACACAGTGGCTGACAGTACCATACCTGAATATCAAAATAAACAAATTACATGATCTCGGAGCCCCTGGTGGGACGCCGAGTGCCAACATCAAAATTCTATACGGAAACAGGCAATAAAATTGTTCAAACGGATTCCTAATTTAGACAATTATATAGAGGCAAAAAAAATAATTGCACGGACTAAACGATTCTTTAAAAAAAAGAAAAAACAAAGCTTCATGTGGTTCTGCTCCACGTTGAATCGTGATTCTAACATCTCTTACGTTTGGAATAAAATACGGAGTTTTTCAGACAAAAAACTTGATAGATATGAAAAAAACAAAGCTCCGGAACCTATCTTAGCTGAACAACTGTTAAGACAACAGTATTACTGTGACATAAATATTGAATTCCAATTGGTAATAACGATAGAAAAATCAAAGCCTTTTTCAATAATAGAATTAGACAAATGTTTAAAATTTAAAAAAAATTCTGCTCCTGGTAGAGATGGTGTTCCTTACAGTATGTTCATTAACTTACCAAATGTATTAAAAAAACATCTAGTAACAATCTATAACAACATACTACAAGGTGAGATCTTACCAAATTCCTGGAAAGAGTACTTATTATTTGCAATTTTAAAACAAAATAAGAAAGATGATTTAGACAATTACCGTCTCTTAGCAATGGCAGCATGTGGGTTGAAAATTCTTGAAAAACTAATAAAAAATAGACTAGAATGGAAATTTGAACATCACCAAATATTTCATCAAAATCAAGTAGGGTTTCGTAAGGGAAGGGGAACGATGGATAGCATTGCCTATTTGGTGTCCTACGTTCAAATGGCATTAGGGTTGGAAAAAATAACAATAGCAGTTTTTTTGGATATTAAAAGTGCATACGATAATGTAAACATTTATATACTATATAAATATCTTTTAAAGTATGGAGTGGAAAAAGATATAGCCAATTTAATATTCAGGATACTGCAAAACAGGAAAAATTACATAGTAGATAAGGAGGATAATATACATGGTCCAATAAGTACTACAAGAGGCATTACACAGGGTTCACCTCTTAGCCCATTATTATTTAACGTTTATATGTTATCCTTATTTGATGTGATTCCTAAATCGGCACAACTAATAACTTACGCGGACGATTTAGTTTTACTTTGTAAAGGAGACAACATTCAAGCCACAGTACAAACAATTAATCAGATATTAATAAAAATAGAATTGTGGATGAAGGAACACGATTTTTACTTATCAACGTCAAAATGCGAAGTTATGTGCTTCAAAAGGGGTAAACAATTTGAAGTTAATCTTGGGATTAAAATAGGAAATCAAACCTTACAAACAAAACAGGACGTGAAATACCTTGGGACAATAGTGTCAAATACTTTGAAGTGGGACAAATATATTGAGATAGCGGTAAATCGCGCAAATAAAGGTATAAATTTAATTAAAACGTTCTGTAGAGTATGGTGGGGAGCGGATCCCAAAACGCTGATGATGGCATTTAATGGTCTAGTAAGATCTCACTTAGACTATGGATCAATACTATATAAACCTTGTTCAAAAAAAAATCTGGCAAAATTGGACAAAACATTCTATCAAGGTCTCAGAGTCATCCTGGGATGTATGAGATCTACTCCAATAAATGCTATGTTAGCGGAAGCGGGTACAACAAATTTAGAGACAAGGCGGAAATGGCTGGCAACAAAATTTATTCTAAAAAGAGTAGATTATCAACCACCATTTGTTCAGATATTAATTATTCTTAAACAGTTATTCCAAAACCAGGAAGGTTTTTGGAAAAATAAACAGACACCGTACCTTATTGACGCATTAAATTTATGTCAGACCCATACAGTCAACATATATAAAAACAATGTTATTCCAGCTTTCAGCTATAACTACAGCACATATATTCAGGAGATAGATGTAATTAATCTCAAGGTTAAAAAAATGACCCTTGAAGTGATAAGCAATTTCTAAGTGATTACAGATTACAACTTTGTATTTACAGACGCTTCAAAATCGCTTAACAAAGTAGGGATAGGGATACACATGCCTCAAATAGATTATTCATTTGCAGCTCGGCTACACGATCAAATAAATATTTGTAATGCTGAAATAATAGCAATTTATAAAGGGATAACAACATGTATAACCAAGAATATAAAGAAAAACTTCATTTTTACTGACTCTAAAAGTGCTCTGGATAGAATTCAGTCAATAGATAATAATGTTAATAGTGATTATATTACATAAAAGAGGCAATAATTAGGGCAGCATGTAACGACATTACTTTCAAATTTGCCTGGATACCAGGTCATAATTCTATTGTAGGAAACGAACATGCGGATATGTTGGCAAAAGTCGGCAATTCTCTAAATGTTCCACTGGATATGAAAATAGATAAAAATAATTTCATTCCTCAAATGAAACAACAAATAATGAATCAGTTTTATGTACAATGGCGGAGAAATATACAAGGCAAAGGTAAAGCTTATTTTAGGATTCACTCGGAATTTCCAGTGATGCCATGGTACTGGAAAGTTCCTTCGATGAATAGAAGACACATACGTATGAGAGCAGGTCACTGTATGATCAAGACGCATCTTTTTCGTATAGGGGTGAGCGAAACTCCAAATTGTGAATGTGGTACACCTTATGCGACTGTATTTCAAGCGGAAATTTATGCTATTGAATGGGCTTATTCAGGCTAATTCAGTTTTTTATTGAAAATTATATATTATAAAAGTAAATCATCTGCCAAGTATTCCACAAAATTTTTCGGTTCATATGTCAATTAACAACTGAGCAAGAGCAATTGAAAATGTGAGATCGCCCGCGGTACATCTTGACGTCACACCAGGCAAACGAGCTTCGAGCGGTGGCAACCGGGACTGTACTTGGAGATTATGAATCGCTGCTATCGTCAATTCAATTTGATTTTCTTCAAAGTAATGTATATATCAATTCTGGGTAACTGGCATTTTTGAGACAAAAGTTCTATAATAAATAAAGAGTACCTTGGGATTCCAAGACAAAATTTCGGATTTTTCTCTATGACGTAAATAGATCTTCGCTCAATATTCTTTTTCGAATTCCAGTTTTCAACTAATATTCCAGACAAAGTAGAATCTGATGATGTATCAACAGAAGTCATGTCTGACGTAGGTACTCAAACTCTAACAGTTCTCGGGGGAACTCAGTAGTAATTTTTTTCAATACTTTCTGTATTTTCTAGTTCTTTCGAACGATTTCTTTTCGGTGGTATATAATATTCATGGTCTGTTTAGCTTTTGATCTTCGAAAAACCTGTTCATTACGTTGAATTCCAACATCAAAGGTATTTTCTTATGTACCTGCTTCATCAGACATGATTTGATTATCAGCGATATCTTCGTTACAAGTATTCAACAAAATTTGTTTTTCCTTTTTTTTGAACAAACGGTGGAACTTTAGATGTATGGGCCGTCGGTCTATCAACCTGGCAATCAAATATATACGGAATTACGCTTGGTTTTAATATAATTTTTCCCACTTTCATAGTTTTGATATACATGTAATTTCTAAGTCTGTTTCAACCTAAAATTCAAAGTATTGTCCGACCGAAAGTTCGGTTTCAGTTGAGTTTCGGCAAAAAAACGGGTTTCAGTCTGTGATCGGTCATGTTCGGCGCATTGAATTACATACAAGCGACAAAGACATTTTGCCGCGTCCACGTGCCTAATCAAGTCGTGACTTACTTTGTGATTTAATTTGTTCATTAGAAAATATTGAGTACCTATTGTGATATTAGGTAACAACTTAAATATGTAATTTTATGTTTAATATTTTTAAAAAACCATTAATAATATTCAAAAGAAGAATCTACACCTACTCGAATAAACACCTCACCTATTTTGAATATTTTTAAGGTGCAATTAATATTTTTTCTTAAATAAGGGGTTGTTATGTTGATTATCAATAAGTAAAAATGTCGAAGACTGCATAACGTTGTGATTTAAATATAAAAAAATAAATAATGACTGATTATCATAACGTTTTCTTCATTTTTCCCTCAGAACATAATTCTTGTGAGGAAGTTTCGATTTCGGCTGAAACTGAGACCGTTGCCGAAATTCGATTTCGGTTTCGGTCGTAAAAACCAGTTTCGGTCGGACACTAATTCAAAGTAGTGCTCAGAGTAAACTATAATTTTTTTTATTAATCATTGTCATTCATACTTACATTAAAATGATCTTCAACAACAAAAATGCGTCCCCTTGGCAGATACAAAGTCGGCCCTCCGCTTTTGCAGTATTTGAAACATAAACTTTCAAATTATGAAACAAAAAAATATTGTTAAATGAGCCCATTGTGTGCGAAGAAATTGGTAGAATTCAACCTCATACACAAGTCAATGAAAAATTTCTCGTGCAGTCGAGCGCCGTTGGAAGCTTTTGGCTCCTACCGGGCAACGTCTAAATTGGTAGCAAACTGCCAAAAAAGACTCTCCTCGAAAGGAAGACTTAACAGATTGTCTCTGGTCTGGATTCATGGCCATACTGGCCTGGAAGGCAATGAGGCTGCTGACTACCTTGCAAATAAGGGTACTGCAAGCAGCTTCATCGGACCAGAATCTGTCATTGGCATCGCTTTAGCTTTTGCCAAACAAACATTGAACACCTGGATGGCAAAAAGATTTTAGTACTTCTCGCAAAATCTTCCAGGATTGGCTCACTCCAAGGCTTTCATTCGCCCATCGAAGCTTGATTCCAAACAGTTGTTGGACTACAGTAGAGATGAACTACGATGTCTAACAGGCCTCCTCATAGGTCACTGTCGTCTGAATCATCATATGCAGAGACTCTGACTGTCGGAAGACAGTGTGTGAGTGTGTGTCGCCTCTGTTTTGAAAATGATGAAACAGCGGAGCATATGCTCGGCACAAAGAATATACTTTGTGCCTGTCTCGCTGGGGACAGAATCAGGTTTTCAGAGTTTGGTATCATCTGACCTGAAAGACCACTCACCATACAAAAAAATCGGCTTCGTTAAGAAGCTGGGTCGAGTGTGAATAGGTGTGAGCCGCAATAAGCCCTTGCGGGTTGCGGTGGAGGGTCGAATAGACCCACACATTTTTGACTTAACCTAACCTAAGGGTTGTTAACTTCTGCCAACCATTTTTTGTATTCTTGTCACAATCTGTTGAAATCCATCATGATTCGTCACTTTTCTTCAGGACCGCCCTCAGATACTCTCAAGAATTGTTCTGCAGTGCTTATTTATCTCCATAACTTATATATCTCCATAACTTATATATCTCCAACATAGTAGTCGTAGTGACCATAAAAGTCGTTGCCGGTAACGAAATAAAAAGATATAAGAAATGACGTATGCACATTTTAGTAATCACACCCAGTGTATCTATTTTTTCCAGAAAAAAATACTGGTATTTTCTCTGGAAGCGACTAGGTAAACAATCAAATTAGCTATAATAATTATTCTTTTGAATGCATTTTGAATATCTGTACCCAAAGTATCAAATTCAGTTTATTCGTAAATTTGATTATTAGTTTTTTTGATATCTGATTCAGGATGCATATCACATCACATCACAATGTATATCAATACCCCTTCCTTGTCGACTCTAAAAAGTATATTGCAGTATAAGAAAATCGTGTAAACCTCTTTAACCCATGGAATGAGTTTCGAAAAATTTACGTGAACCTTCTATTTACTCTATATCTGAAACTGTTGCTTCTATTCGACATAGTAATAATACATTTTTGTTTCTTTGCCTGTATTTTTGATACAATTCATGGTTAAACCAAAAGAATCAATTCTTTGAATTATGTAGATATCGATATGTCAAGATAATTAGCTAACAATAAATCTTTTGAACCTAAATGTACGAATAGTTTTCTGAATCTCTACTGGATCAAATATTGTTTTTCTTCAAATGAACCTCTCACTATGTCATCATCAGCATTATTTCAGGTAGTTTACCGGAACATTGTAGTTTTTAACATATCCTGAATGTTTTGATTACACAGTAATATATTATAATTATGTTAGTAAAGAAGAAAGTTATTCCTACAAATTATGAAACAACAACAAAAATTATTTGGCGCTCCGGGGCGACTTTATTGATTCCAGGGGCGTAGTGGAGAGTGGGGTAATTGCGGACATCTAAGGAATAACTGAAATTAAACAAAACCAGTTAAAGTTATGAATGTTATTTATTACTAAAACTTAACTTAAAGTAATCAATCTTATGTTCTCATAATCAACGTAGATAAATGTTCCATATAAAATAAAATATTAATACAAAAACAAAACAGTGGAGTCCGGGATTACCCCACAACACGTGGAGTAATCTTTCATAAGGGTACTGGTTATTATATTTCATATAGATACAGGGCAGAAAATAAGGATATATAATAGAAAATAGGATATAAAATAAACTACATGAACTATACGGTGTGTAGGGGTAATTGCGGTTGGCCGGGATTACCCCCCTAAAACCATCCGCCATTAGCCGACACACACACAATACCACAAACCAATATTTTTATTTACGGTTAGAATAGCGTGGTGCACGCGGTTACTCCCTAAAAACATTGTTAAATGATACATTAATTCGAAAAAATAATGTGACATTTCTATGTAATACCTAAAATATTATACATCTATTCAATTTTAGTAAAAAATATATATGAATTTGTTGATTATCTTTAAATAAACATACCTTGTAAAACGAGCGCATCATCATTTCTACGTCTGGGATGGACTCACGATTGCGTTACTCGGAACATCTTTCATTTTTTTGTATCATAGTGATTCATACATGTCCGCGGTTACCCCGCGTCCGTGATTCCCCCATCTTCCCCTACTTGCTTTTTCATCTGTAGGAAAACCTGGAAAAACCTGCAGCACCACATCATCTGAAGATCTTGATCTGCCAATGTCGTCTCTTTCGATAGGCTCCAATGAATTCAAGACATCGCCAGAACACTTAGTGACACGACTATCGTCAAACTTAAACCAATCTTTCAACCAGTTAAACCAGTCTGTTTCGTCTTTGACCTATACGTAATAATGACCAGATTCAACGCCAGAACCACATCAACAATGACTGCATGAAGATTATAAAAGTGGTCTGCTAGATTGAAGTGTTCATCTAGAAATGTTAATTATTCTATAACCCAATAGAAATTATGGACACATACTATTCGTTGTACAATGTGTGTCATAACGTAATTTGACAACTATGCACTTTTATTTCATGATGAACGAAATTTCCCTAGTGAACACAGTTCCATTTTATTGCTACAAAAAGAAAGAATTAGAGTCTCAAGAACGTGTATTTAATTATACACAGGTAGCCGAAAAATGATTCGTATGATCTTAGTAGAAAATCAAACTGAATTTCAACACTTGAGAATATATTCAGCATTTAGACTAGGTTCATGGTCATATTTAAGGCGACAAAGAATTGAAATTATTATCATTATGTTCAAAATTATATTATTATTTTTATTGATAGTAGTAACTTCACTTACGAAACATTTGTCTTCAAACATCGAACACCCTCTGCCTTCGTCATATTCTCGTATGTTTGGTCCCTTAGTACTCTTTTGTGTTTATTGCATACGGCACCATCCGTAAAAATTTCAGATATGCTCATACAATTAATTCAAATTCACACTAATTTTAAACCGCGATTTAGTATAAATAATACATATCAATTAGTGAAAACATCAAAAACATAGCTAAATTTATATCGTTCGAGGTCCAAAACTCATTTACAGTATTCCGCTAATTGAAACAATTGAGCTGGTTGAGCGTCTCTTAGATATAAATCACGTTATTCCTGAAGTAAAACAAGAATTGTACAGTCTGTGAACGTGGTTTTCCGGTAGATATTGAATTGAAAACCATTATTGACTCTTGAAATATTCAAATTTGAGAAGTTGAGTTCCCCGTTTTGTTCGATTTCTACTATGAATTTAATTTTGTTATGTAGACTATTGAGAAAGTTTAGAAATTGATTAATTTGTCAGTTTAAACCATCAAAACCAACCAGTACGTCATCAACATATCTGAGGGAATATTGACCCCAAGGCCACCATGGGTCCCGAAAAGGAAGTCGAAGCATCTGAACAGATGACAGTCGATGACCTGACGGAGGAGGCACCCAAAAACAGCGAGGTCACCTCCCCCTTAGCAGGGGAGCAGATGTACCTCTAAAGGTAACTTTGTATCCAACAACTGTCTCATGGGCAAGGACGTTGGAAAAAAAGTAAAAATAATACAATGCAACCTCTAACACAAAAAGGCGGCAACGGCAATACTATGTCGCCACCTTGATGTATTGGAGGAGGCAATAGCTTTGATCCAGGAGCCTTGGATAATAAAGACCAAAATTACTGGTTTCAGTAGCTTAACTGGTCAAATTTTCAGCTTACCAAGCAACCAGCAACCTAGGACGGCTGTCTACGTTCCTAGGAAATACAGAGCGTTTCCGATGGCACAATTCAGCACCTCAGATCTCACTGCGGTCAAAGTTGAATGTCCAGTTGGGATCAGACCACCGCTGGCTGACCTATACGGTAAGCCAGGATCTCAGGACTACTGTATAATCCCGTGACCCGAAGAGGACGGATGTAGCTCTCTACAATCGACTCTTAAGAGGAGCTCTGCGGGAAACAGAGGTCCTGACTCCTGGCAACAATGAATTCAAATTCACACTCATTTTTAACCGCGATTTAGTATAAATAATACATATCAATTAGTGAAAACATCAAAAACATAGCTAAATTTATATCGTTCGAGGTCCAAAACTCATTTCCAGTATTCCGCTAATTCAAACAATTGAGCTGGTTGAGCGTCTCTTAGATATAAATCACGTTATTCCTGAAGTAAAACAAGAAATTCTAGATCGTCTGTCTTACATTATTTTCATTTTAATGAAACATTTCATTCATGCAGCATAGGGCTGATATAATCGGGAAACCCGTTGTCCTTTGCTAGGGGAAATTTGTGTAAACAACCTTGAGAATGAAATTCATAATAATCAAATGGTCAACAGTTTTTTATACTGGTGCAGATATGTAGATGATATCTTAGCCTGTTTTACTGATACAGGTTGCCACTTGGCCAAGATTGTCAATTTTTTTTATTCCATTCATGTATCAATCAAATTTAACACTGAAATTAAGGTGAATCATTCAATCGATTTTCTAGACGTGACATTTACTAAAATTAATATATAAACATCATTTTTCAGTTTTCCACTAATAATCTTTTGATTATTCAAGCAAATTTATTGAAAACAATAAAGGTAAAACTTCATTGTCGGATAGATCAGGAGTACATAAGTTGACTAGTGGCTTTTGCCTGAAACATGCTATTGGCCAAACGGGGAGAATCTTTTTCCGAAGAATAAAAGAGCATACGAGTAGTTTCTTGAATTTGAAGACCAATTTCACATTTGCAAACCATCTTTTGACAGAGGAGCATAAGTTCAACGACGATTATAAAGTATTACATTTCGGAGAGGGAGGTTTGAAACTCAATCTCTTGAAATTCTTAGCCATAGATTCAATAATTCTGAAAATTGACTGAATGAACAAATCGAATTTAATTCTTCACCTTTTCTGAGTTTGTTTTCTAATGTGGAAATTGAAAATAAGTTTGTTACATGTCCATTTAATGAGATTGTTGAAATTTCCTTTTACGATAAGTTTGTTACATGTCCATTTAATGAGATTGTTGAAATTTCCTTTTACGATAAGTTTGTTACATGTCCATTTAATGAGATTGTTGAAATTTCCTTTTACGATAAGTTTGTTACATGTCCATTTAATGAGATTGTTGAAATTTCCTTTTACGATAAGTTTGTTACATGTCCATTTAATGAGATTGTTGAAATTTCCTTTTACGATAAGTTTGTTACATGTCCATTTAATGAGATTGTTGAAATTTCCTTTTACGATAAGTTTGTTACATGTCCATTTAATGAGATTGTTGAAATTTCCTTTNATATCAACCAGGTATAGAAAGTCTAACAGATTCAAAACCCTCGCGTGTTTCATCTGGTCTTTTTGTACGCCATTGACATTTGGGATAAACAGCTTTGAACTTTAGAATGTTCCACACATCGGGGTCGTCAAAACCTAAAGTTCAGTTTTACAGGGCATTGACATCAACCTTTTGTGATAAAATTAGGGCTTCGGGATAATAAGAGTAAGAAAAGGGGGAGAATTGATACTTTTTCCACCTCTTCAGAATATATGACGAATGTTAATCTGATCCTGGGAGATATTCCAGAAACCAATAATAAAAGTTCTCTCATGTCCTTAATTACGAAGATACTGGAGAAATGAACTTAGTTATCCATTATTGCTGCTTTTATTTTCGTTAATTTTTCAAATAACTTCCAAAATTTCTCAGGAACTTCGTATAAACTTCAAATCATAATCTTCAATAGGTGAAACCGGATTTCAAAAGCATACGTGATTCAACACCAGACAGCGTTGTCTAGACCTGCCACTTGGGCCAACTGCGCTTAAAGGACAAGGTTCAGTGTAAGTAAGCATAGACAAGTCTCCTTGGGTCTTCTAATAAATCAACAGAAAACTTTTGAAAGTGAGTCTTCACGCGATATTTGGCAAAGCTAAGCGTAGACTGTTTTTGAGCTCCTGTTTTATCAGTTGCCTTGCATAGAATGCGCCAGAGAAAGTCGATGTTGATGTCGAAGCTTGGCTTTGCAACATACAAAGTTGATTGATGGCTTGTTTATTTTGTGGTTATTCATGATAACTTTAATGAAATGAATAAAAACACTTTTGTCTAATTACCACTAGTTACTTTTATTTATACGACCGGTTTCGGGTTTAACTCGGTTATATCGGGAGTTTCCAGGTAAGATATATTGACAGGTAGTTGAACGACAGGTAGTTGTACGAACCAGGGTGCCAACTTTAAAATTCAACACTGAATATTATAGAGGTTATTAAACTTATCAATTCAAGAGTGGAGACCTACATAACTCGAGTTGCTCGTTTAGTATGGTATATATTTCTGGTTTTACTTATCTTGCGTTTTGATTCTTGAAGATATTCGTACATTGTAGAATTTTTTTGTCCAAACAGACGTGTTCACGCAGTTTTACGTCAAAATTTCTACCGGTTTTGGCCTGTATATACTGCAGAGCATTCGCCACACTCTATTCTATATATACC
>NW_019294955.1:0-21260 GCF_000500325.1 Leptinotarsa decemlineata
ATATTTTTATAGCGTTTCATTTGAAATAACTACCATCATCAGTGACAATAATTTCAAATTACGATCCTGTCGTTACTTCTTCAATTATAATTCGTAATATTTTTATAATTCTCAATCCTGGAAGTAAGGAAAATATCAGTTTTTGGTCAAAATTCGATTGTTGTATAATTTGGTAAGACCAAATAGCGTCTCATTTCATTTATCATCTTAATCGCATAAGATTTGCTTGGTTTCTATGGCTGGAAAAATGAATGCGTTGTTGATGTCTGTTGAGAACTGTCACACGTTTATGAAGATATCAAAGATGTATTCGAATGATGAAAGGACTGATATGCTATTTAGTTATGCAAAATCAAACATAAATCCTCTTTTGGCAAGGAAAATGTATGTTGAGCTATACCCGAATCGTCTTATTCCGAACATTCAAATGTTTAGACGATTAGAAAGAAATTTGAGGGACCACAAAATAAAATGAAATAGAAATTTGATAGAGGTGCTGGAATAGCGGCCAGGACTGGTTTCATCGCTTCATGCAAAGAAATAAAAAATCAACTATCCGGATGCCACCTGGTACTGAAGTTGCCATGACAGAAAAGGGCTGTGTCACCAAAGAATCTTTCAAGTTATGGCTGCAACATACCCATCGCTATTATTTTTCAAACCGCTCAAAACCTATCATCACCAACAAGCTACAGCATGGCAACACTTACATCCGAATCAAAAAATCACAAAAGTTGTTTTTGGAACACTTTCTCAACAGTCTTGGAATCAGGCTGCCACTGTTGACAATGCTACAAAAGGCTTCAAAAAGACTGAAATATTGCCACTAAACGCCCATGCAATACCTGACCTCAAGTTTATCAGTGATCAAGAGTCAGACATTGTGGAGTCTCAAGTCCAGTCCCCAAGTTCCCAACAAGTGCAAGCCACAAATACACAACCAGTAGCTGATGCAGTGTCAGCTGCAAGTTCACGACAGTCTGACAAAGCCCAGTCTTTTACGTGTGCAGATGAAAAAAAGAAGATGAAGAATAAAGCAACACCTGGGATGAAAATTAAGAGCAAAACAGAGAGACTGTGAAGTGCCGACAAGTGCATCCACAAGATCATTCCTGAAGTGCAGAATAAGTACAGGTAAAAATAAAGGTACAAGTCCAAGTCACAAATACGAAACCACTTGATGTATATTGCTATCCACAAGTTCGCAACAGTCTGACAAAGCCCAGTCTTTTATCTGTTCAGAAATAATGAAAAACATTCTTCTATCACCTTTGAAGTCACCAATTGCTTCTAAAAGAATTCGTAAACTTATGTGGGGGGGAAGACCATATATATGTGATTTATGTCCTGATGATTGAAATTGATCTCATTATTAATTTTTACCACAGCAAGTGCTAAGAAACTCAAAATTTAGTTACATGTTGTATACGATCCGATTCACCCCGAAAATTGGGGCGATTCGGATTTTTTTTTAGTTTTCAATAGGTAAGTAAGAGAATATATGGATGATTCAAGTTTTTAAATGTTCATTTCATAGCTGATTATTACTTCTTACGTTTTCATCAACAAAAGTAACAATATATAACAATTTTGTACGATTTGCTCAACCTCAAAGAAAAAGTGATCCCATTCGCCTCGGTCTACCCTAAATGTTATGGGTAAGCAAATATTACCACATAAAAATTTACACAGTGAAAACATCTTTTTTTTATTTAGGATTGACCAGTTACAANATATTACCACATAAAAATTTACACAGTGAAAACATCTTTTTTTTTATTTAGAATTACCAGGTACAAAAATTATGCTAATCAAAATTGTTCTTTACGAAATGGGGATTTCTGTAAAATCTACCAGAACTATTTTGAAAAAGAACTAATATTAATGCTACAGGATACGCAAAGTTCATCACCTCAATGAAAGGGATTTCGGAAGGCGAGTACGATTTACGAAGTGGTCAAGACGTAGAAATAGGAAAGTTGGAAATATTTGTAAAAATAATATGGACGGACGAATCAAAATTAACCAATAATGGTTGGTTTAACAGAAATATCCATTATAGGTGGAATGATACAAATGAACATTTACATAGGAAAACCAATTTCCAAGAAAGATTCGGAATAAATGTTTAGTTGGGAATTGTGAGAACAAACATCCTTGGCCCTTTTTATTACAATGATCATTTGAATAGTGAAATATATCTTCATTTCCTATTAAATGAATTCGATGACTACTTAGATGAATTGCCACTGAATAACCGCCATGGAATACAATATTTTCAACAGAACCGCGCTTCTCTCCATAATGCAGTAATAGTAAGGGAACATTTAGATTAGAAACAATGAACCAATTAACTGGCCAGCTCGATCCCCAGATCTTACTACTTTAGATTGTTTTGTCTGGGGATGCATGAAGGATAAAGTTTTTTCAACACCAAGTACAGATATCGACCATCTCTAAGAAGAAATAAGAGATACATGTATTAGTATTACACCTGTTACGCTAGAAAATTGCCACAAAAATTGTCTGGACCGACAACTTATGGGCATTCAACAAAGAGGTCGTCAATTCGAGCATTTAATGTAGCTTTGATCCCAATAGAATTTCGCAAAAAAAAGAATGGATTGTCAAAACGTCGACCTTTTTGAACAAAAAAATCGATGACTGTGAAAAATATTTTCATGCTATCTTATATCTCATTAGACTAAATGGATTTTTGGGAAAGAAAGTTTTTGGCTTTCTACTACTCCATCTTGATATAAAAAAAGATGGGGGCATCTTCCAAAGAAAGGAAGTAATCAATTTGAAAATAAGTTATTCTATACATGGATATGTAGATCATACAAAGAAGCAACTTTCAGACACAAACTAGAAGGAAGCCCTCCTGAAAGAGCTACTTCCATATAAATATTGAATTACATGAAAGAAAAAAATTCTTTCGAAACAAATACTTCTATATGAACACTGAATTATACAGAGTATACTTTTCTCTACTCAGTTTGTATTCCAAACTTTCGTTATGGAATAAAATCAGATATCATTCACATGAGTTCTACCTTATAAGAATGGTAACAAATTGTAATTACATGGAACACTGTCATCCTCACTGGTAAACATCGATGTTTCGCTGTAAGACACTTGCCTTAAGGCTCTTTAGTATCAAATTGGATAACATTATAGAAAATACACACAATTCATTCATGAATTACGATTTTTAATTTCACGGAATGAGCTTGATCTACTTATGTCATCGATGACATCGTCATGACATTCATTCACCTATTTGATTAATGAACACTGAATTATACAGAAGTTACTTTTCTCTACTCAGTTTGTATTCCAAACCTTCGATATGGAATAAAATTCAGATATCATACACAGGAGTTCTACTTTAAATGAATGGTAACAAATTGCACTTACATGGAACACTGTCATCCTCACTGGTAGACATCGATGTTCCGCCATAAGACAGTTCCCTTGGGGCTCTTCAGTACCAAATTGGATAACATTATAGAAAATACATATCCATGTATAGAGTTACTTATTTACAAATTGATTACTTCCTTCCTTTCTTCGGAAGATTCCCACATTTTTTTGTATCAAGATGAAGTAGTAGAGAGTCAAAAATTTTTTCCCAAAAATTAATCACTCCTAAAAATATAACCCCTTCAATTCAAATAATTGGATATTCTGGAAAGTGTTCATTACTTACTATAGTAATGATTCTGACTACCTTTTTTCTTTGCTTTATTTGTTGGTCACGGTCGGTTCTACCAGCTTTTTTACTTATCATTTCATTGGAAATTTTTCCTGTTATTGACCGGCGAAACTTTCCTTCGTCTTATAAACACTGAATTCACGATTTCTCCCTTAATAGATTGATGGTGATTGGATTCGTAATTCAGATGTAAACTGTTCCGTATGAGTTGGTTTCCGGTATGAAGATGTTTTCCAGTTGTAGCTAGAAGACAGCGAAACCCTCATAAAGAAGGAAAGCTGCCACAACCAGTGCTCCCCTTTCCTCAGAGAGGATGAGAATGAAGATTTGAATCAGAACTTGCTTCAGCTCCGGAACAGCATATGTAGCAGATTCACAAAAACTAAGCGACTAATCGCGGAAAGTTATTCCAAGAATGGGCTTGTTTCATGATTGTTGGTTTATAGTTCACTCGATAGAAATTTCAAATTGAAAAACAGTGCACTTTGTTTCATCTCTCCAAGTACCGTAGTTTTCCCGTAATTAATTATCAAAAATCGAATGTGGTAGGCTGGTGACGTCAGGACCCTATTCCCGCTTCTTGTTCGATTGACCAATAGGAACAATAGAAATAATCAACATTGCCAAATCGTAAAATTTACGAAGCCTATAATTATCAATTCAAGTATGGAAGTGTAATGGAACCCGTTAAAATTTCAATTAATGAAAAATTCTCCACATGGAATAAAATGTACACGAAAAATCATGTTTGGAAATAAGTTCTATATATAAAATCAGTACACAAAGTCGAAAGATCACAAAATATTTACCTAAACTATGATTTTATGCATTATTTAATAATATACAGTTATGAAAATAAAAAAATATAGCAAACTGGATCAAAGAATCATGTCAAATATACAATTTATTCTACAATCCTCAATCTTCACAACTGAAATTTATTATAAAAAACGATCCCAACATAATATATACTTCTTTCTAATATTGCTACTAAATTCAAGCGTTACAGGCTCGTTTGTGTAATCTGTTGAATCATCCAAAACTTGAGAGGAAGGTTGAATGAGGTCAAGTATAGACAGAATTGATTGTACTCGAATCATATGAAAAAATTTAATGAAGTAAAATAAAAAGCATTAGATTTTTTTGCAAAAATATTAATCAATTTCGTTTCATACTTTTAGCAACAGTATCAACTCCAGATAATACTGTCTGTGGAGATTACTTGAAGTTGAAATAAAAAACTCTGTCATCAAATTCAATATTNTCAATTTTATTGGTCAACAGACACGCGGCCAATTTAAATTCTTGCTTTTCGAATTATTCTTTTTTCTGCAAATATAAAGAGATTTTGGGACCGATCAGGCTTGATAAGTATAATATACCCCTAACTCGATCAGTCTATAAGCAAACCAGTATCATTTTCCCATTCAATTCCCATTGAATCTGCTGGATTCCATTTGAGCTCGACAAGTTACATATCGATGATGCCAAGAAGCCGTTGATAGTTTGTTAGCAATTGTGGTAAGCACAGGAACAAGAAAAACATTCATCGAGGAGAAACCAGCAATTCCGGAATTTGTAGAATATTTGAAGTGACCATACTATCAATCGACACATTGTAAAGTAACATGGTTTGACATTCCATTTACGTATTTTCATAGTTATTTATGTATCAAGGGAATTAGGAGGGCCTTAATTACCGATGGCAAAGTTTGCGTCCCGAGGGCCTTTGGCCCGAGGGACAGCAATTGCCTGAGGTTATTAAGGCTCATTAATTCCCGTGGTACATAGATAATTTTATTTCTGACCGATTTCAATAAAATTTTGTTCATTTTTGAAANGCGGAAGTAATTTTCAGGGAACATTTCAAAATTGTACATTTATTATTTGTAATGACGTGAATAAATAAAATATGGTTCAGTTTTCATTTCTATTTATTTTTACTTGTGAAAGGTAGAGGAAATTATAAAATCTATAATGTCCCAAGGGAGTTATGACCCTCCTTATTGATAGCGTAACTATGACGATATAAGCTTATAATATCCCGGTCAGAAATAAATACTTTTTTCTGTACATTTCTTGGCATGTTTTTGGCAGATATTTTTGTTGACAGACAATTGGCATTTCACTTGTTATTTCATTTTCATTTGGGTTCCGATAATTTGTTATCTCATCAAATTAGCGTTCTTGTATTTTTTTCATCTTCAATACTAATTTTTTTATTACTAACTTGTTGTTCGTAGTGATAATACCAGTAGTACTATTTTATTCATCATGATTATAACGCTATTGTATTAACCACACAATTCCATTTTCATTCATTTGACTCCAACTAACCTTCCTATAACTTCAGATCAGGAGCGAGAGCTTCTCAATTCTCCAACTCCTGATCCAATAATTGAACCTGAGAAGAGGTTTGGTGCTGCAGCCAGGAAACGACTGAGGCGTCTCCTTAAGAGCGGAGTACCTTGTGAAACCGCCTTGAACCAAATGATGGGTTTCAAACCACATTTCGGATTTGTGCAGGTATTATTCCGCCCTAAAACCTGGGCACCCTGTCAGTAGGGAACTACTCAACCGAGTCACTCTAATGTACCCGTTAGAGTAAATAAAGTGGAGCCGAATGAAAATACACCTATGAAGGGAGTTCAATCAAACCTCCACCCAAACATAGGGGTAAACCAGCGGCTCACACCTATCTCAAGGCTGGGAAACCAGTTGGTTTTCAGAAGACGAAGACTACTCATCCCTCGATCCTGGAAGAAGAGGGCTGAGGTGTCCTTAAGAATCCGCCATATTTCCCCTCCTAGGATCGAGGAATTCTGAGTTTGCGAACTTAAAAACATGCCAAGGCCGCTTCATACGTCCCTGGTAAAAACTTCATGGACGAAATAATCGACCTTGCTTTCCTGCAGGCAAAATAACCAGACTGAGCAATATTTCTTGTGAGGTGATAGTGTGCCCCGAGGTGGAACCCAGAGCATATCTGGTCATCAGGAAGGAAATTAATTATTTTTTTGCCTACAGGCTTCTGCACCCAAGACGTGGTAGCCGTCCAAATTTCCCTACCGGGCAGGAAGGGTGGGACGCCTGCTTTCCGGGAGATTCGGTATATCGAACCTCCTCTAGCTGTAAGATGACTTATCGACTACAGCAAAAGGAAAAAACTCCAAATCGTAATGGGATATGATGCCAATTCACACCCTACTGCGTGGGATAGCACGAATAAACCATAGACGTGAGTTACTCTTTGATTATATACTAGGAAAAGTGTTGTCTGTGATTGATGAGGGCTCGGAACCAACTTTTGTCACTAGTAATAGGCAAGAGGTATTAGACTCAACCATCAGCTCACATTCTCTGAGCAACAAGATACACCATTGGACTGTATCTACTGAACTTTCTTGTTCAGAC
This sequence comes from Leptinotarsa decemlineata, assembly GCF_000500325.1. Lineage (NCBI taxonomy): Eukaryota > Metazoa > Arthropoda > Insecta > Coleoptera > Chrysomelidae > Leptinotarsa > Leptinotarsa decemlineata. Next base: position 7,133 of record NW_019294955.1, read on the forward strand.
CATAGATATATTCTTTCCAATATTGAAACAACAATATTGATAACAACAGATCTCTTGTCTTCGAGGGCGCTAAGCGCACAAAAACAACGATTGGGAGGTCATCAAGAAGTTCATCACTGCCCTGGCAGTTGAATGGGCTATCAAGTCGTTTCAGCTCTTCAAATCTCCTGAAGAGGTTAGTTTATTTCCAGCTCTTCTTCATAACGCACTGAAAATTATTTTACTTTTTCTCATAAAATGGTATAGAGCTAGTCTGGCGTGGCCAATCTGTTGACAGCAAGGGTGAAATATATACCTGAAGGGGATCGGAAAGACCCAGACCCTTAATCGGTATGACCAATCAGCCACATCCTTCCTATTGAAAGGACTTGAGAGGATAATGAACGGACACATAATGAGGGTGGCATTATATGTAGCCTCCCTAAATAACCACCAGCATGCATATCAAACCAGCAAACAGATTTAGCATGAAAAATATTGTAGAGAAAATTTCCCAATCCCTTGACAACAAGGAGATTGCGGTTGCTGTATTTATCGATATTGAAGGAGCATTTGACAATGCACTACCTAAATCTAAAGGATCATATCTGGCAAGGAAAGGCATAAATTCGACCATAGCTGGCTGGATCTATGCCATGCTGGTAAATAGAACTGCAACTACGACTCTTCGAGGCGAGGCCATTAGGTTCAGAGTCACCAAAGGCTGCCCTCGAAGTAAGGTATTATCTCCCCTCCTCTGGTCGCTCCTGATGGTTTCTCTACTTAATGCCCTCGACAGAAATAAGGAGATCTGCAAGCTTATGCAGATGACCTTGTCATTTTGGCAAGATCCTCGTCGGAAAGAGTAGCTGGTGATATCCTCCAAAGAACGATGGATGTTGTTCACAGCTGGTTAACTTTAGAGAATGCACAAGAAGTTGGTGAAAAACTTCGACGAAAAGCTTCCAGTTACGTTGTGACACATAATATTGATGAATGTGCCATCCCAATAGAACGCAGAACATCTACTATTCCCATTAAAAATAACAAAACAATAAACGCAAAACGAATTCATTTTCTTTCAGTATCAGGGTGTGCCATGACAATTCATGAATCTCAAGGTGAAACCTTCAATGAAATTGCATTCGAATATCAAAGGACTCATTCCCTACCATTACTTTATGTTGATATATCACGAGTTACCAGTATTGAAGGACTGTGCATAATTCCAAAAGACAATGATAATAGATTTCATCATGGTCAAAAAAATGTTACGTCGAGCATATCTTTACAAGAAGAAGTTGAACACAGTGTCAACAATGGGAAGAACGATTCTTGATTCCATAAATGACAGGAAAAAGTTGTCCATGAGCTAATACAAGCTAATAAGCGTGATGTAATCCTTCTCGACCATCAGAGCAAGACGATATTTGTCGTGGAGTTTTCAGTTCCTGGCGAGACGAATATCGTCCGAAAAGAGGAGGAAAAACGGATGAAATATAGAGATTTTCTCTTCGAACTCCGCAGACTCTATCCAGACCACTCTGTCAAGATGGTTGTTCTGATTATTGGAGTCCTTCGTATTCAGTCACCGTATTCACCAAATTTGGCCCCATGCGACTTTTTCTGTTCCCAACATTGAAGGAGACCCTTGCAAGGACGATTCGGGCGATAGAAACCGAAAAGCTGTGAGAACCCAAGAACATACAGCAAAAAGAGCATATCAGAACTGTGAGGATTGTGAATAACGCTGCCACAAGTATATTATATCTGGTGGGGACTAATTTGAAGTAGACAAAGTGAATATTGGTGAATACATACATGTTTTTTGAGAAAAATTAAAATTCACCTTATTTTGTTCAAAACACCTCGTACTTTTCTGGCGGTATCCGAATATCAAAATCAAAATGTGCCAAAAAAGTGTAGCTTTCAGATGATACGCTCTCACTAGTCATTGGTGAATAATTCAAAAAAGCTCAATTCGTTGATGTTTAAAGTGGGTATTTTTGCCAATGAATAACATTACAAATCATACTTACAGTAAAAATGAGTAAAAACCAATGAATTGAACATATAAATCAACGAAAGAAAGTTAAACATCAATGGATTTTTTAGGTTTGACAAATGTCATACCTTCACATAAATGTCATTTTTCAATGGGCATGATGATTTGATAATCTTTGACTCTACAGGGAAAGTTGATTGATACAATCTTCATTATTATCATTATGATTTTTGGTGTAGTTCCAGTAAATTACTGTATATACTGCTGAGATTATCAATGTCAGTTCTATTATTCATACAATCTGTATAAAAAAAATGTTTATCCAATATAGTACAATTTACAATTGTTACAAGGAATGTTATAAATCATATTTGACTTTTTTGTAGTATATGTTTCATCTTTCAATTTGGTTTTCAAATTATTCATAGTTTCGATATTTTTTTGGCATATTTTGATATTTTGTACATTATGAAAAAGTTTTAAAGAATAGTAGGTTAGAATTAGTAGGTTTGACATACTAATCAATGATCAAGGAATTATCAGTTTTACGGTTAACTCTTGTATCAAGAAAAGGATGGGTCTGAATATTTTCTATTTCGATAGAAATAGAATTCGATATTTCAATATTCGATATTTCGAATTGCAATTTTTTATCATATATATTGACAACATCAAGAATTTCATGAGATTTGTCATAAGGTATTGCACAAATAACATCGTCAACGTATTTCTTTGAAAAATTAATTTCAAAACTCAGTTTAGGATGTATGTTTTCGAAAAAATCGTCTATTACGTATTGAGCTATAATAGGAGAAACAGTAGCTCCCATTGGTATCGGAAGTCGGCCGAACTTCCGAACACTTTACAGTAATGATATGCCAAAGAAATATTAAAACTATAAAGAATTTGAATACCAAATTGAAAGATTAAACGGATACTACAAAAAAGTCAAATGTGATTCCTTGTAACAATTGTAAATTGGATTATATTGAAACAACATCTAAAATTCCTAAAGATAGAATAACTTCACATAAAAGTGATATAAAGCTCAACAAGAAATCATGTGCATTAGCGCAACATTCTAATATCAAAGTTTTACATACAGAAAAAATATTTCCAAGCGCCTTTTCCTTCAAATGGTCTTCTGATTGTATGAATAAGAGAACTGACAATGATAATCTCAGCAGTATATACAGTAACTTATTGGAACTACACCAAAAAACATAATGATAATAATGAAAATTGTATCAATCAACTTTTCCATCATGGTCATTGAAAAAGGACATTTATATGAAGGTATGACATTTGTCAAACAAAAAAAATCCATTAATGTTTAACTTTCTTTCGTCGATTTATATGTTCAATTCATTGTTTTTTACTCATTTTCACTGTATGATTTGTAATGTTATTCATTGGCAAAAAAACCCACAACTCAATAAATTATAGGCCCTGAAGAAGCTTCCCACTAGAAGCGAAAGCTTGGCAAAGTAGAGCAGAGTTTTGATTTTTGATTTTTTGACTGGGAGACCACGTTAATCCATTTTACTGTACATTTCTCCAGTCGCTAAGATTCTCAACTTTATATATACACATTTCATGAACTGATTACATTAAACAAACTTCTATTGAAACATTGCGTTTATCATAGTGGGGTCTAATGTATCCAAGACTACTACGAAAACCATCAAGATGTTCATAAAAACAAAAACATAAAAATGAAATATCTTCACATTGCTTTCCATCTGCCCGAACCAGCACGTGTTTCCTGTTTCTGAAGTGCCTATGTGGCAGGTGTTATTATTTTCTCCTTTTTTTATTTTCAGTGATGAGCGCGTGGCACCACTATAATTTATGTGATTAAAATTCGGTTACCTATCCAGCCTGCCAGATGCTGATATCAGTGATAATTATTGATTGAAAGATGTACCGATGGTGATAGTTTCAGAAACATTATCAGTTGATAATAGGACAAATAGGATTGTGTAATGATGGTAAGAGTAGAATAAAATGAATTTGGTAACATGTTTAAAAAATTGTTATTGGAAATTTTTTATGGATAATATGCCGAAAGAGGCAGATTTTGACCCCCGAAACGTTGAGATAAGTGCTATTGCTAGTTTTTTTTTGACGGTAAAATCATAAAATACGTGGTGATAAGTTACTGAATAATAATAATAATAATGACAGAGAAATATAATTCTCCAGATGAGGTGTTCGAAATGTATGCCAGCGTCTTCTACACCTTTCCTGATCGTTTTTTACTGAATTAATTCATTCAATGGGAGTGAAAAGCATAACTTTGCATCACTATCGCTTCCAATTCGTATCTAGAATTGACCCGCAATTCAAAAATGTGATTTTTCAACCTTCCCTAGAGTAAAACGTCCATAGGTCCGGTGACCTGGCCGGCCAACGGTTGGGTTTTCGTTTGGCTATCCAATTATTACCGAAATAATTTGCAGCCGAAAAATTGGTGATCACTGCAGTGTTGTGAGGCGAAGCCCTGTCTTGTTGAAAATATATATTTCTTGAGCTCTATTAGTGGCAATTCATCAACAAGGAGTTCAATATTTTGCTTCAAAATTTCTAAATAAGTCTGAGATATTAGAGTACCATTATAAAGTGCCGATAATTCTACCCCTATAAACACCCTCTTGCAAACTAACTCCAAATCTTTTTTGATTTCTACGCTCCACAATAGAATAAGGATTTTGTTGTACCCAAATATAATAATAATAATATCGTCTTTATTATCTGCTAATTCATTTGAGGCCAATTATTCAGGTACAGTTCATTTATTATATGAAGATAAAAGGCGAAGTTCAATTTACATGATGACAAGTCATCATTCAATTGCTCTTCCACTTAACTCAAAAATGTCGCCTAGTACGCAAAGGAATAAGCAATAAGGATTTTAAATATATTAAAATATTATCACTATTTAAAGATTTGGAATAGGTAGGTAGCTATTGGTTCGTTAATAGTTTGAAGATAATGAGCATCGTTTGAAATCGGTATTAAAATGATTGAAGTCATCTCGTTTCATTGCTCGGGAATGTCATTATAAATTGCACAGATCTGGTAGCTGAAACGCCTTCTAAAGAACTCGGTGCGAAAGGATGGCGGAGTTAGTCGGCCTTTATACCTCACATTAATGTTATGCACATCAGTTCTAAATGTTATTTTCTGATGTGAGTGAGACGGCATTTTACTATTAATTATTTTGTGAAAAAAGTTGCAGCATGTAACACTCTCCTATTATTCATATTTATCCAGACAGCATCCTTCAGTTTATGTGATATTGCATCTCTTCTTCTAATTCAAAAAATCAAACATAAGCAAGAATTCTGAATTTTTTGTATCTTATTTTTGAAATGGTTGGTTAAACATGGACCATACAAAACATCAGCATAATTGAATATAGAAAAAACTAACGATTCACACAAATTCGCCTTTACCTTCACGGGTAGGAAATTTCGGTGTCCATATATAATTTTAAGCGAATAATATGCCCGCCTAATAAACTGATTACCTTGACTTTCTAATTTCAAGTTCTTACCTAAAATGATGCCCAGGCTTTTGGCTTCTGGGACATCCCCAAGTACATGATCATTTACTACTACATTCACAGATTTGCAAATATTATTTCTAGGGCCTTTTGGTCCAAAAACAATAACATTGGATTTACTACAATTTATATTTAAGTAGTGATCAGAAGCATTTTTCACAAATAATTTTAAGTCACCATTGATTTGAGTACACGCATTATCTATCATTTCAGGTGAGAAGCTATAATTCAACTGGGTATCGTCTGCATACAAATGTACATTACAAAATTTTAAACATTTTGCAAGTTGAGATGTATAGATAGCAAACGTAAAGGGTCCCAAAATAAAACCCTGTGGCATTCTACATATCAGCTTTAAATATTGTGAGCTGTTTCCTTCCATGGTAACCTTTTATTGACGGTTGGTGAGATACGATCTGATTAGTGATATATCATTTTAAGAGAGTCCTATATAGCCAAGAATTAATAACATTGAATCGAAGTTAATAGTATCGAACGCTCTACTGAAATCGAGAAGTACCAATACTGTATTATTGTTTGCGTCACGTGCTCTTATAATATCGTCCACTATATGCAACAAAGCAGTTGTACAACTTTGTCCTTTACGAAATCAGAATTGAGTTATCGGAAGTAAAGAAATTGTCAATGTGTTCTTTCAACTGAACTTCAATAGCTCTTTCAAGAACTTTTGACAAAGTTGGTAATAAACTAATGGCGCGTAGATCTGTATACTCTGATTAATGTTTTTTTTGCTACAACTTTTTTCCATAACGTGGGAAAAATATTATAATTCATACAAAAATTCACGATATGTTACATATGGAATTATATGTGCACAACACATTTTTATGAGTTTTATATTCAGTAAATCATATAACATTGTAGCAGTTGAAAATGCCGGCATTACAACACCAAATGTTCCAAACAGGGCATCATGAGCTTCGTATGACCAAATACAATTTGAAAAAAAAAAAACACGCACTTGGTTACAACTTTCCAGAAACCACTGGCAAAAAGCCATGCGGCAAGTCAAGTCAAGAATGTTTATTGGTTTTTAAGAATATTTACAAAATGTTGTGAATGTGTATTGTGTGGGGCCCTGCTATAGGCCTATGCCTCTTCAGGGTTAGTGGGTTGTATGTGTGGTGTCTTGTGTGATGATGTCTAGTGTAGTGTTGTTAAGTGTCATGTGTTCCTTTTGTTTTTAGCCTTTCTTGTTCCGTTAGAGTGGTCCGGCTCAGTTTCAGTGGTCGTTGGGGTTTTTATGGTACGGGTTGTAAGGCCGGGGGTCATGGCTTCAGATTTCAGCTCCTTCCAGGACGCAGCTGTCCGCTATCTGATTCCAAGTGGGTATTCCTCTAGGATACCCTAGATCTGCTCCAGTGGATCTTTCATTGTTCCCAGGAGTCTGGCTGGTGGAAACGGGAGCTTCTTCCTAGAAATCCTTCTGGGTCCTCCACGAGGAGTTGATGGCATCGTTCTAGTCGCGTATCGTCCCTGAAGTTCCTGAAATCGTAGGTTGATTGGTGTAGTGGGATGGGTAACGGTAAGGGAGATTGTGGATATTGCGTAGGATTCTTCTCTCGGTAGTTAGGATACGGTGGGATAGTCTCGGGAGAAACTTACAGTATATCATCGCTCAGCAGTCTAGGACTGGTCTGATGAAAGATGTATAAGTATGTAGGTGAGTTTTACTGTCGCACCTCCCGAGCTTGCCTCTCAGAGCAGGTTTGCCGTGCGGCGTTTAAAATATCCTGGTGATAGTTGATGAACTCTTCTGGTACTCTATGGCATGAATTTGTGTTTTTTTCAATTCCTCTTAACGTTAGTACTTGCTAGTCCTATTAATGTTTTCAAATTTCGCGTTGACATTTTGAGATTATTTTCAACAGCTCCTTAAACAACTATTTCTTACAACTCCTTATCCCTATTTGATTCATATAACACAGCTCTACAGAAAAATTTTGTTTTGTGTTGCCCTGGATATTTTTGCAAATTTTTATGGTTTCGAGTGCCTAAATCACGAATATATTTATGAAAGTACCTACTGAATGTGCTCCATTTTTTATGATTTTTACGTATCTTGTATTTTTAATAATAATCGGCTTGTTAGTAAAAAAATGTATTTTCTCAGTCATGATTAGGCTTCTGCATAACATCACGTACAAACATCACGTGATCCCCACTTCTTGGGCTCCTTGCTCTGCAAAACAGCTGAGAACTCAGTTATTTGATAATATTGAAGTACTAACACCGAAATCTGGATAAGTTGTTATATGTTGATATTTTGTTTCAATTGTTGAGTGTCCGTTCTTGTCTTTTCAAACATGAGTTTGTCACGAAGGAAGTGCAAATATAGTAGTGATTTATTCTGTTATATCTGTGGTATTTATATATCAAAAAAACAAAAAAGAAATATCACAGACTTTGTTAAGGAAACTTATGCTGAATATTTCAGTTTAAAAATGGACAAATTATGGGTTCCTAATAAAGTTTGTAAGCCTTGCGTTGAGTCTTTGCGGTTGTGGAAAAAAGAAGAACGTTCTGGATTAGACTTTGGTATTCCTATGATCTGGATGGATCCTAAGAATCATTTCGATGATTGTTACTTTTGCGTAGTAGAGGTTTAAATCGAAATCAAACGTGGAGATATCCAGACTTACAGTCTACAAAATTTCCTGTTTTACACAGTGAAAATCTCCCTCGGCCTACTTATGTTTCAAAAGTGATTCGCATGCCCTCAGAAACAATGATGTTGCCAAATTCACAGAAATCGAATCAGTCTACCAGTGGAAGTGAAACATCTACGCCAAAGATATTTCTCAAAATAAACTCAGTGATTCAATACGTGATCTAAATTTATCAAAACTAGGATCAGAACTGTTAGCTTCAAGATTGAAAGAAAAAAAATTATTGGCACCAATAGTTACAATTACAACGTACAGAACGCGAGAAAGTGAGCTATTATAATTTTTTATGAAAATGAAGGATTGGTATACTGTAATAATATTGCGAAGCTGCTTCTGGACATGGGTTTGAAAGAATACAAACCTACTGAGTGGCGTCTTTTTATTGATAGCTGTAAAAGAAGTTTAAAAAGAAAATCTCTTTACTTCAAAGTATCATTATTTTTTCCAAATAAAACTGAGATTATAAATATATCTGTTAATTTGTTTCTTGTTTTCGAATTTTTGTAATGTAAAATGAAAATAAATATTTAAAAGAATACGAGAGCAAATCTTACAAAACCATTGATAATTTCATGAATTGTGAGTATGACTACGCACCCAAAATCAATCTTATATCTAGGGCAACAAAACCACTGTAGACCAATGTTATCTATCTAATTTGAAAACAGATGTTTCCCTTTCAATTTGGCCCACTCTGTACATTTCACCAATATTTTCATGAATTACTAACAATATCACTACCTTCAAACAAATATCACAATTTTTTGACCTGAATTGAAATATGAATAACCTTACAGATAATACCCTCCCCTAAAAATATTATGCACCCTTTTCGCTCCCATGTTCCACATATTATTTCATAACCTGTTCGCGCACACGATTTCCCACATTTTTTTTCGAAGGTTCAACTTCCTATTTCACTGTTGTTTGACGAGGAGCATGTATAGAAGACTGCACATAATATAAACCTATTTCACAACCACCTTTTTCAATACGATTTTCAAATGGGAATATTATTTTATTGAAGTTTAGATATGCCCACCTGTGGAATGAATACCTTTACCTTCTCTGTTATTTATGCGGATATCATAAATTAATAAATTTATTATCGTAATCCCATCGTAAAAGTGTCGTGTAACTCTGGTGTGAAAGAGCCCTTGACTTTGTTCAAATTAGTTTATTGATGGTCACAAAGCCATAAAGTGAATAATTGAGAAGTCATATTTTGACACATCGAAAGAATCAGTGAAATTAAATACGATTTTTCTGAAAGTTATTTTGGTTAATCACTCAACTGTCTTTCAAACGACTTATTGACGAAGCTAATACTTGCATCAAATATATTAACGGCATTCTATTTATTGTAAAATCAAAAAAACAAATTTCAAAGTCAATCTAGTACACAAGTGTCGTTTCACATAATTTCAGTTCACCTTCATCGGGAATTATAACTGAGTTACACGTAAAGTAAAGACACCCCAGAAGAAGCAATTGTATGGCGAAACACGTGTTGCGTTTTTGTAAAAGTGTTTAGTAAAAATATCACAATAATATGTTTTTAGAAACCTGAGTTATTCAATTCAAAATACGGTTTTGTAAAAAGCAACACCTGTTTGTGAAAAATATAACAATAAAGTGTTATTTCAATACTGAAACTGAAAGTCACAAATTTCCAAATTGGCTGAATCCTCATTAATAAAATAACTTTTCGGTTAACATTGCTGATAATGACCATGTGAATCTGAAACTAATAACAATGAAATCACTGATTCTCTGGAAAACTGCAAATCGGAAGTATATTGCGCCGATATAATCAACATATACATGGTGTTTTCTAACTACGGTGCGAAACTTCAGAGGTTGATTCGTTAGGACGTTGCAAGAAAAAAGTTCCTATGAACACATGTCCGGAATTGCTTCTTTTCTGAGATACAGGGCGTTGATATTTTAAAAAACGGTTTCATAAATATCCCAACACCGATTGGGTTGAAATTCACTACAGTTATCTGAAATAATAAGGCGCTTCTTTGGCCCTAACTAGATTGAGATTATTAGATCCAGTGGAGTCTCAGTGGACACCACAGCCAACAATATTCGAAAAAAAGGACGCCACTGACTTATTGTTGTAGTTTTTTACTTTTTCGCTTGTATTTTCTGCATTCGTTTTCAGGAAAAAAAAATCTAGCTATTTTGCATATCATGAGCACCTGCATTGGGACCAGCTGACAGTGATAGTTGTTATATCAGTAAAAGTTGTCAATTAGCAGTGATTCCATCATGAATCATTTTACTAACGCTGAAATAGCTGTAGGTAGGTCTAAAGTGAGTGGGTCTATTCGACCCCTCACCGCAACCCGCAAGGGTTTATTGTGGCTCACACCTATTCACACTCGACCAAATAAACCCAGCTTCATAACGACGCCGATTAGTTTGTTTGGTGATTGGTCTTTCAGGTCAGATGGTAAGAGTACGGATCTGCCGAACTCAAAGAACCTGATTCGGTCCCCAGCGGGGCAGGCACAAAGTATATGCTCTGCTGTCTCATCATTTTCCAGACAGAGGCGACACACACTGTCTTCCGACAGTCCAAGTCTCTGCATATGATGATTCAAATGACAGTGACCTATAAGAAGGCCTGTTAGACATCGTAGTTCATACCTACTGTAGTCCAACAAATGTTTGAAATCAAGCTTCCAAGGGTGCGTTTTTGGCAGTTTGCTACCAATTTAGACGTTGCTCGGTAGGAGCCAAAAGCTTACAACGTCGCTTGACTGTCCGAGAATATTTTTATTGACTTGTGTGTGAGGTTGGATTTATCCAGTCTCTCCGCACACAATCCAATAGCGTCCTGGGTGTGCGACTGAAAGCACCTGCACCAGAATCGGAAGGTGTTTTTGATCCATCTGTGAACCAACAACTATCTGCTCTTAATATTTCCATCTCCAGGAGGATCCAGTCCTCTCTACTTGAGAATAGTACTTTATAAGGCAGTTCGTAGTTGACAGTTGGACGCATAAAGTCAGAGGTCATTTCCAGAATGCTGTGACTTCCAATGTCAACCAACAGTCTGTTGCACTCTGCATTGAATTGATTTGTGCAATTGGCAATGTGCACAAGTCTGTATGCAGTCCATCTAGCCTCTCTTCCCAAAAAAATGTGGAGGGGAGGTAGATCTAGCAGGACCTCCATGGTCGCTGACGGTGTGGTACTGATGGCACCACTGATAGCCAGGCAAGTCTGTCTCTGTAAACCAGAGAGCTTCGCTTGGGCCGTTTTCTGTAAAGCATTCGGCCACCAAACAATTCCACCATAAGTGATCATTGATCAAACAATCATTACAGAAATTCAATGGATTTGTTTGGGACCTAAACCCCAAGTTTCACCACAAATCCTTTGACATGTCCATAGAGACAGTCTGGCTTTATGTAGAACTTTTTCTAAGTGAGCGTTCCAGGTGAATCTTTTATCAAGGACAATATCAAAATATTTCACCTACGTTCCAAATGGAATGACCACACCATTGAGGGTACGTGGCGTTAGATCGTCCAATTATCATCTGCGCAGCTATTTTTATCAAGAATAACTATCACAAGTGAGCTGTATCGTTATTCATACTGTTTTTCTGGCTAAAACTAAATCAAGTTTTTTTTCTACCACATATATCTTGTCCTCCTATTATATACTTACATGAACCTTTGGTATCGATACCTTAAGGGGACTCCTTACTGGATATAGACGATATCGGTTACCCCTGGCTATTTGTTTGAATAACGTTGAAATAGAGAGCTAGATCTCGAGTTACTTTGTTGTCCTATTTTCACACAAAAACATAAACGAAGTGAAGTTTTTTTTTGTTGGAAATTATACAACTCGCTACAATCACTCATCATAGTGTTTGAATCTTAATCTACCCACTCCTTGAGAGATTTTTTTCGAGTAGTCAGCTACCTTGACTCCTTATTGCATAATTTCGAGAAATTGAAAGTGTAATGGAAAATTTGAAAGGTAGTAATTAGTACGAGTAACAACAAGTGGTATAAGTTTTCACAAAATGACGACACTCGCCGTGAACACCTCAGCACATCGACAACCGATGAAAATGTTTTGAAAGTGAAAAAAATTGTTATGGAGTATGGCGAATCACTATTAGAAAAGTTACTAAATATGTCGGCATATAAATTGGCTCAAATCATGCAAGTTTCATAACTGGCAACAAATAATGGATATATGGTTATGAAATTGAAATCAAAGTCCAATCGTCCCGATAGAAAAGCCCAGAAGAGTAAAGACCAGAATTAGATCGCCAAGTTTGATCAAATTTCGAGGTTCTGCTCAATGTTTTCTTCGATTGCCGTTGCGCAGTGTATGAGCAGTTCATGCCACATAGTCGTACGGTTAATAAAGAGTGAACATCATGCATGAATACGGTTACTTATCTATAACTAGGTTTTGGTGTGTATAACTTGGTGTGTCACATTAAGTTTCGTGACAGACCATTTTAAACAAATTGTTACAATATTTTTTCATCAACCCAAAACTTCAGGTTTCCAACTTCAAAAATACAGTTACTGAAAAAACATGCCAACTCTACTAAGTAATGAATAGATTCGGGAATAGAATTGTGTTACCTATAAAGAATGTCGCATGACTAACATAACCGTCAACGCATCTGCCCGCGTTCAGGTTGCATTCTCGGCGATGGCGCTTCATTGCTTAGACCGCCCTCCTATCCCCGCACATCGTCAGTAACTTTCAGAAAGTTACTTCTTTGCCTGATCTACACATCCATGTATAGAGTTACTTATTTTAAAATTGATTACTTCCTTCCTTTCCTTGGAAGATTCCCTCATCCTTGTTTTTTGTATCAAGATTGAGTAGTAGAAAGCCAAAAACTTTCTTTCCCAAAAATTATCTGCATGTAACTCCAACCGTATAGGCAGCGCACGCCTAGATAGCTCTCATGGAGCATACATTTTTCCGACTTACTTAATACTTATCGTTATATTATGACCAAAATTACACAAATCCTTTGTGAATTGTGGCCTATATGAATGTTACTTTGAGGTTATGCGCCGCTTGCAAGAAGCAATACGAAGAAATCCGGTATTGTGTAAGAATAATTCGTGGCTTTTGCATCACGATATTAAAACTGCTCACTTGTGATTGAAGTGACTCATGAAAGGAAGACGTTTCGTGACGATTGAGGAGATAAAAACAAAATCGCTGAGGGAGCTCAAGAACATACCTACCAGAAAGTGCAAATCAGAACTGCTTTGAGGATTGCAAAAAACGCTGGCATAAATGTATTGACTGGAATTGACTACTTCGAAGGACACATAATAGAAATTGATGAATAAATAAATATTTATCGAGAAAAATGAAAATTAATTTTTTTGTATATGTAAATTCATTTGTATTCAAAAAATTCATAGGAGGCAGGTATGCATATATGGAATACGGATTGTTTGAAGATGGTTGACAATGTTACATGGTGTTTTCATCAGTTCGGACTTCCATTGTCTGATATAATATAAACTGATTTCAAATCCCTGAAAAAAAATCTGTATATCGAAAACTCACTCACACAGGACAGTATCTGAACCAGAAATCCAACCACCATAAATCGACTGAGAAAGGAATCATCAAGACTCTATTAGACCGTGATTTCGGGCTCTGTCTTTATAAGGAAGGTCTCGAAAAGGAACTAGGCATCATCAAAAATGACCTTCAACTTAATGGTTACTCCAGAATGATGGTAGAACAGGCTTTAGCTAGAAGACAGCAAGAGCCTCACAAGGGAGAGAAGCCGCCACAACCAGTTCTTGTACTTCCCTACATCAGAGGATTATCGGAAAGGATAAGGAGGATTGGGTCCAAGTATAACAT
>NW_019294957.1:0-18281 GCF_000500325.1 Leptinotarsa decemlineata
ATCACTCACATTAGTTCATCTTTCCTATATTTCACTTCACTTTCTAATTAAAAGTATCATTTTATTATTATATTGACTTTTTTTCAAAGCTGGAACGGTGGTCCAAATGATAAACCACCACTTTTTGTGAAAAAAGACGATTTTATTTTTTATTTTCTAGATTGAATATGATTTTTGTATGAACAAAAATGGAATGATACCGCAATCATATAATTAGAGTGAGAAAAAAATTTGGGTTCCACTTGGGTTAAAATTTCATGATGATTCTGTAAGGGTTAAACCAGCAAAAACCGCATGAGAACTGACACCAATTCTTCCGCCTTCCCACACATCGTTTGTGATTGGTGAGTCTCCACCAGGATCCTCAAATCCTCGTCCTGGATTGCTGCAGATCTACCACTTCAGGGCTCGTCTTCCAGACTAAAGTCTCTGGAACGAAATTTCGCAAACCAACGTCGAACAGTGCGTTTGTTAACACTATCACTGCCAAAAGTCTGGTTAATTTTTCGGGCTGTTTCACAGCGTTTTGGTTCAATTTGAATTCGTAGAGAAAATCGCCTAACGACATGAAAAGCTGAACAGAAGCAAAAAGCAATGTATATAGTGTACCAAATTCTCTATCGGTCAATTTATACCAAGACACACTAGAATAAATATTCAACATAGTTTCTTTCACATTATGGTCAAAAATAAAATCTTTGTTTTTTATATGTTTTAATTTTTTGCACGGCGTCATAACTGAACTATGTTCGAATTTCTCTATTTGTTTCATTTTAAGGTTTCATTCGGTATACAGTGTGTCTCACTTCTCATGGAAACACCCCCGTATCTTCCGTAATATTCGAGGTAGAACGATGAAACTCCGGGGNTAATAAATTCCCAACTGCGATATATCTTCTTCAAGAACTGCTAAAAATTACAAAAACAATCATAGATTCCAAACTTTGGAAGATTTCTTTTAATTTTTTATTGTACTTCAAAAAACAATGTGCTTCAGAAGTAGATTTCCATAAATCGAGAGATCTTTCAAATGAGCTTTTCAACAAATATTCAATAATCATTAATTGATTGTTATTTGCATTTGTTAATAGAAATGACAGACATTTTCGTTGTTTTTTGCTATTTTTCACGTCTAGCATGATAAATACGCAAATATGGAAGGAAATGTCGTTTATTGATTCAATCTGTAATCGATGCAATTGTTTAATTGATAATTATTCCGTTTTTCATCTATCAAATAATTTTCTTCAAATTTTTTTTCAATTTTTCCTCAAACCTTACATTATTTTAAAAATAGTAAATCGATTCATAACAATAATTCATTGTTCAGATCAACTGTGAAATAAATTATCACAAATATAGCTGAATAATCAGTTAGAAACATGAAAATTTGATGAAAATTGCAAGAAAATAAATTAATTGATGAAAAACAAAATTATTTTCAATAAAGAGTCTATAAAACGGGTAAAAAATCAATTTAACAACTACAGGTCGATCTCTGTCATCAACAATTTCGCAAAGATTTTCGAACAATGCATCAAAAATCAAAAAAAGATTATTATCATTCTTTGATAAACATTCCGTCATAACTAAACATCAGTACGGTTTTCTGGGTAAATTATAATGCTATTATAAATCTTGTCGAGAAGGCTGTCGATGCATTGGACAAGTCGAGAAAATGTTTAATCATATTCCTTGATTTGGCCAAAGCATTTGACACCGTACCACATAGTCTACTAATAGAAAAATTATATACATATGGAGTGCGAGATAAGACACTGGATGTCTTGCAGAACTATTCAGCAAATAGATTACAAAGAGTTAAAGTTGATGAACAGTTGAGTACCTCACGAGAAGTCACTATTGGTGTTCCTCAGGGAACTGTTCTTGGACCAGTTCTCTTTCTTATTTACATAAACAGTATCACAGAAATGACTGACTTTCGTGGTCACCTCATCTGCTATGCTGATGACACAGCCATTGTATATACAGCAGAATCATGGGAAGATGTCTATAAACTTGCTGAAGACGGGCTCCGAAATATTAAGACATGACTTGATTATAACCTACTGATCTTGAATGTTATTAAGACGAAATTTATGAAATTTTCTCTGCAAAATACTGATCAGCTACACAGAACAAAACTAAAAATAAAAAGTTTGAGATGCGACTCACATGTACATGTGATATAATAGAAAAAACTTCAACTATCAAATACTTGGGTGTTATGCTGGACCAGCATTTCAGGTGGGATGAACACATAAGTCAAGCCACAAAAATACTGACAAAGCTTATTTATACCTTCTATAACCTACGAGACTTTCTAGATAGGAAGAATTTAAGAATGTGTTATTTATCTTTAGCTGAGTCGGTAATAAGGTATTGTATATTAGCTTGGGGTGGAACATTTCATAGTACAATGACTTGCATGCAAACAGTGCAAAACAGTTTATTAAAAATAATATTCAAGTGAGTTTCTATATAGTGATACCAAATTACCAAACCTCAGATCCTTATATACTTTCCAAAGTATGATATAGATTTATTCAAACAATGAAAAATGTGACCGATGTAAATCCAAAGTAAGTAGATAATTCAACTACCATTGTTTCACAAGACTCACACTCAGGGATTTGTTTCCTTTTTTGGTCCAAAACTCTACAATATGCCCCCAGCACCTCTGAAAAATATCAATACTCTTCCCAAATTGAAATTCCCAAATTGAAAACAAAAATTAAAATTATACCTCGCTGAAAATGCAGCAATATTTAATAATATCTTTTGACAAAAACTGACACAAATTTATCATATCATACGAAAATTCCAAGGAGTATTCATTCATAAAATATCCGCTCTCACTCCTTTCTTTGGTCCACTGCATTTACCTTCTCTCTCCAATTTATTATATAACCTAAATAGTAAAAACTTTCTGTTTTGTTTTCTATAGTCGTAAGGATTCATTCAAATTGAGAGAACAGGCACAATAGAAGAATATTCTATGCTTAGGTGTAATTCTCGACTTTTTGATGAATTCAAAATAGCACATTAAATAGTTATTCATGTGATCTAATTATTCAACTGATTATTCAACTGAATATTTAACTGAATGTTAACTGAATAAATAAATTGAAATTGAAATAAACAATTGCATCTGTTGCAGAGTGAATTAATAAACGATATTTACTTGAAAGTATATTATCATATTTGCGTCAAAAATACCTTTTATTTCATTTTATTATGAATCAGTATTGAAAGTTCTCCTGCCTTATATTATATCGTTCAAAGTGGAGGAGGTAGAGCCAAAAAACAATAATCGGCAATTCTAGTTTTTAGCGACTATTTCAGAAACAACCGCTGATATTCTCGATATGAAAAAAGATTATTCTAGTTCCCCATAATAGAAAACTTGTCCAATTCAACCGACCTTATAGGTCTTACCGTTTTTGAGATAAAAAACAGCCTGTATATTAAATGGAATTTCCGATCAGGTCACCCAACAAAAACACAAAGACGATCAAATCTACATCTCACTCTGACAAATTAAACTGCTATTGAAAAAATCCAGATACATTCATTTCTACGATCGATTCAAAAGTGAGGTCATAAAATTTCAAAACATGAAAGGAAGATTCAAAATATTGGGTTGTAGACTATGCACGTGCACTTTGCAACAAAGACATACTTATTAAACTAATAGTTTCTTTATCAAGTGTGAGCCAAACATAATATTATGATTTCACTTTTCGTATATGCACTAAAGATTTGTTTTTCACTTAATCTTCTGAATGCATAAACTCATTTTACGACTCTTATGATCTGGACACAAATAACGTCTCTGTCCTGAACACAAATCAAAATAAAAATAAATGTCACCCACCTATTTCTTATCTTTAGGGGTCGGGCACTCTTGTGGATATGAATTTAAAATCCACATTGTGTGGTAGTGACATTTGTCATCAGCAGAGGCGTACTGTGAAAACTTAAAGCTGAAGTATTGAAGATACATGTTGTTAAAACTATCCTCTTCATCGCTACCGAAAATGAAATTAGATTGTACCACTTTCAGATTATTATTATTTTTTATTGATTATCAATTATTTATTATATTCAATATTTATTGTTTGTTTCCTCATGACAAAACACTTATTCATTTTCAGTTAAACAGAACTGATTCAATATCCCCTGGAGCGTAAGGCAACACCGGTGTCTCGTCAATACTGTAAGAGTGCCGTAGATAGGTAGGGCACAACAAAATCCCCATATTATTGTGAAGCGAAAAAGTCAAGAAACATTTGGATTCAGTGTATGGGCAGGTGTTTTCAGTAGTAAAATTATCGGCCCCTTCATTTATAATGACACTCTCAGAGGTATTTAGAAACTGTAAGGCAAACTATTGAACTCCTTATTGATGAATTGCTACTAACGGAGCTCAGAAAAATATATTTCCAACAATACGGGGCTTCGTCTCATAACACTACAGTTGTCACCAATGTCTTGGCTACAAATTAAGATAATAATTGGATAGCCAAATGAACACCCAACCGTTGGCCGACCAGGACATCGGAGCTAATGCCTATGGACTTTAACGTCTGAACAGAGTTGGAAGGGGCAGCGATGCAAAGTTTTGTTTCTCTTACACCTGTTGGAATAATTGATTTGGCAAAAACCATTCAGAGAATGGGGAAGCCCTTTTCTGAAGAAATATATTTCATTGTTTGTTCTTTTTTTTTCACCGTAGTGTGTGCTGGTCAGGCCCTATCCCCCGAAGCCCCAATACATTCGGGAGGGCGCGCCAGCATTATCAACCAATGACCTCACACCGTGGGGTAAGTGATCATTGGGTCCGAGAATCATGTGTACTGAGCAGGCGCAGTGAGCCAAGAATGACAGCCTTCTGCATCTGTGCGGCTAAGACTTCTGCCTTAGTGCGGCAAGCCGGTATGAGTTTAAGATTCGAGAGTAGAGAGGACATCATTCCACCAAGGACTCCAATAATCAGAATAACCATCTTGAAAGAGTAATCTGCATAGAGTCTGCGGAGTTCGAAGAGAAAATCTCGATATTTTTTACTCCACGACAAATATCGTTTTGCTCTGGTGGTCGAGAAGGACCACATCAGGCTTATTAGCCTGTATGAGCCTGAGGGTGGGGAACGAATAGTTCCAATAAAATCGATACTTCTCGTTCCCCACAACGGATTTAATATCCCCCGGAGCGTAGGGCAACACCGGTGTCTCGTCAATACCGTAAGAGTGTCGTAGATGGTAATATAGCACTCTTAGGGCCAACAGTCACCGTGAGGTCTCCATTGGAATCTTCTGACCACAAACTCGTTTCAGTTTTGAGTGAATCACTGATAAATATTGGGGAACACTCTTAGCCGCGCAAAGTTTGGCATCTCAAATCAACTGAATGGGAGGATCTTCAAGACCATTTTCGAAATTTCCCCTGGCTAGATGTTTGATGAAGATCCATCAACTTGTGCTTCTGAAGTCACGGAAGTTATTCTATCATCCATGGATGCATATCTTCCTTTTTCAACGAAACGACCTTCTAACGGCAAACCATGGTTCAACAAACATTGTGAGCAAGCTGTCGCCTCCAAAAATCTCGCCTATCGGCAGTGGCGCCAAAATCTCAGTGCCGAAAACCAAACTAGGCTTGTTAATGCTTGCAACACCTGCAAGCTTAGGATCAATGAAAGCAAAGAACTTCACAATCAGAGAATTAGGGATAAACTGCCATGGAAAAAGCAAATCTACTAGCTGAACAATTTGCGTCCCACTCCACAGTCGATTTTGTGGGAAATAACCTTTTCAAAACTGTACACACCTCAGAAACATTTTATGCTTTATATAGCTCAGATCACACCTTTGGAGTATTGTTCTCATGTATGGAGCTCTGCTCCCCAAACATACCCTGAAGTTGCTGGATTCCATCCAGAAAAGGGCCATCCGCATAATTGGAGACGCGAAAATCATATGCAACCTTGATAGCCTGGAATATCGAAGAAAGGTTGGAGATTTGTCTCTCTTCTATAGATACTTTCACGGAAAATGTTCAAGTAACTTAGCACATTTGATTCCACCAAGAGCGGTACATATCAGAAATATGCAACAAACTGAGGCTGCTCATCGTTTTGAGGTTCAACTCAGTACAGAAGTGCGTTTATGTGGAATAAACTTCCTGAGAACATTTTTTTTTGTCCAAACAGACGTGTTCTTGGAGCCTTACGTCAAAATTTCTACCGGTTTGGTCTGTATATACCGCAGAGCATTCGCCATACTCTATTCTATATATTATACCTGATTTTTTCATTCTATCTCGTTTGGGTTTTGCATTCAACAGAGTTCTGTCTAAATTATTATTACCTATTTAGAGTTTAATTTAGAGAAGTAATTTTGAATATTTTCTGAAAGTTAACCTGAGTAGTTGATGCTACGATATTCAACTACGTGTGTTCTCTGCAGTTTGGGTATAATTCACTTATAAGTGTTTTATGAGTTTTACCTGATATTATCTTTTCTATTAGAGAAAACAGTAACGGACCAGTGACTCTAATAAAAAAGATAATATCAGGTAAAACTCATAAAACACTTATAAGTGAATTATGCTCAACCTGTAGAGAACACAATATATGTAAGTATAGTAGCATTAAATACTCAGGTGAACTTCCAGAAAATATTCAAAATTTCTTCTCTAAATAAATACAAAATAACAACAGCTTTCATAAGTGATAATAATTTAGGCAGAACCCTGTTTAATGCAAAACCCAAACGAGATGGAATGAAAAAGAAGGTATATACAGGGTGTAACATAAGTATGTTGAAATTTTCAAGTGACGTATTCCTTTAAGAAAAACAGTCTATATGAACTTGTGTCCGAAAATGCTTCGTTTCGGAGATACGGGGTGTTGCAATTGCATTAATTTCGTATTAATTTTCATATAACATCTAGAGGGCGCTGCGTACGCTGTCATTATTTATTTCCAATTGCCCTATTTTTGGCAGTAAACTTCTGGTACTTTTCATGAAAAAACCTAATTTCCACACCTTTCCCAAGTAAAAAAGGTACATCTCCTCAACAACGCTGGAGGTGATCGTTTTCGAGATGTTTACAATTTTCTATATCGATGCATATTACTTAGCTCCTAGGGCGATAAGTAAAATCTGCTAAGAACGTTACGAAAACTAAGTATGTGGTGGATTCCGTCAAAATAAACAACTTTTTTCTATAAAATATTTAACGAAGAATGATTCGTTTTCCAAATACAAATTGTTGAAATTTTTCCCAACATGGTAAGTTTTTATCATGAGTTTTTTGCAATTTTAATTATTTTTATCAAACTTTATACGCAATATACCCGTACAGACTTTTTCTAAGCCGGGCATTATCAAACTACTTAATCAATCCAAATTAAAAAAAATTGTCAGGTTTAATCATTCATTTAAAAAGTGCTACATTTCGGAGTTTGTAAAAAAAACAATTCGGAGAAGTATTGTGTTATTTATTAGGAAAATGAACATATGAAAATTGAAAGAAACAACTATTACAACAACAGTTCAAAGTGACGACCCCCAACAGTAATACAAGCTTCTGCTCTCCTCCTCATCAGGGAATTCAGCACCCGTTGAAAAATGCCCGGAGTGTTTCTTATTGTTTCGCAGCAAGCTATGATGCACGTAGCTGATGAGCAGGAGCTCCATCGTGCATAAACCAAGAGTGATTTCGGAGACGTTAGGGAAGATCGTGTTCCAAAAAATGTAGGTAAGNACTCTACAATGTATGAACATCTTCAAGAATCAAAACACAAGATGAGTAAAGATAACCTTTAAATGCTGCACATATGTAATGAAGGGAAAAAAATCAATTTGTTGGACGCCATGGAAATTAACAAATCAAATTAAAACCAGAAATATATACCCCTAAACGAGCAACTCGATTTATGTAGGACTCCACTCTTGAATTTATAAGTTCAAAAACCCCTATAATCTTCGGTGTTGAATTTTAAAGTTGATACCCTGGTTCGTTTAACTACCTGTTCTTCCATCTTACCTAAAAACTCTCGATATAACCGAGTTTTCAAATTTCACTTACTTGATAATGGGGTTAAACCGGAAACCGGTCGTATAAATTAAATTAACTAGTGGCAATTAGGCAAAAGTGTTTTTATTCATTTCATTAAAATGAAAATATTTTTGATTAAACGATACTTTTATCGCCAGTGAAGCATTGATATTGCTATATTTACCGGATTATCCATCATAATTGCCGGATAACCTGTATAGAGTTTCACATACAAAAAAAATGAAAAGAACACAATAAAAGAACAAATAAAGTTTGTGAAGATCAAATCGTGAGGTGTAGTTTTTGAAATTACTATGGATCTTCATCAGTAACGGCCGAATCTATCAGCAAAAAAAATAAATAAATACATAAAAAACACTGCTAACGATGGATTATAGTGATGAAAGTTCTAATTTGGATTTTTTCAGACGAACACAATGAAAGTTATGACTTGGGTAATTGAAGACAAATTTAAAAATATCAAATATGGAAATATGTTCCAGACATAAATAAAAACAATTCAATGCAGAAATAAGCCAATTGTAATTGAAAAATCACTGAGATTGTTTTTGTCAATATAGTAAAAAGCCTTCACAACTCGCAAATACATATTTGTGAAATTCCACATGTGAACTGTCAAGGTTTCATCTCCACTGATACGAAGAGATCTTGAACTTGTTATTACGATCACTGTGTTACCAGTTTCTTTTTATCGGAATCTCGAGCCAATGTCCGGTTAATAACAAACAGAAGGATGTTTCGTTTTATTTTTAACTCTTGTGAGTATTCCTT
The DNA here is from genome assembly GCF_000500325.1 of Leptinotarsa decemlineata. Taxonomy (NCBI): domain Eukaryota; kingdom Metazoa; phylum Arthropoda; class Insecta; order Coleoptera; family Chrysomelidae; genus Leptinotarsa; species Leptinotarsa decemlineata. The sequence goes on from NW_019294957.1 coordinate 8,860, forward strand.
AGTGGGATACACTTAATTTTTTGCAATACATTTGATCTTTACTTCATCGGATAATGAGATTTCTATATATTTTTTCCAGATTAATTCTTGAAACTATATTCAGTTCAAAATGTGATTCCCAGATTTGAAGTATGTTCTTAAAATTTCGAGGATGAATGTTTAACTTAATTTTTATTTATTTATTTATATCAAATATTTCACTTGTTGAAAGGTACAATGGAAAAAAAGATGAAAAAAAAAACATATCTTCCAATATACAATAACAAGGAAAACGTCAGCTTACAGAAAGAAAAAAAAAACTATAGGTATTTACAAATGAACAAGAAACACAAAGTAACATGAAGAGGGATAAAATTATCGATAAAATTCCTCCAAGGAGTTTTCAATCTTGATTTAAAAATATTTACATTAGGGGCTGCCTTTATATTTACGTCTAATTTGTTGAAAATTTTCGGTCCGAGATAAAGATAGCTTTTCTGGTAGAGGGCTGTTCGATGTGATCGAGGTACCAGCAAATTTCCAGAGCGAGTTGGATAATCATGAGTTTGCTTGATCGATAAAAAACTTGATTTGTTATTATAAACAAAAATACATATTTCATAAACATATATCCCAACAACCGTAAGAAGTTCCAGGTTTTTGAAAGAGCTCTTACATGACTCTTATTCGAACTGCCAGCTTTTATAATATGAAAATCCTTTCCATGGACGATCCCGTACCCCAATTCAAAATCCAGTATCCCAAATGACAAATGAATAGTGGTATAGTACAGATATCAGCATTACAGTAGTTAGACAAGAATCTTAACGCATAACAATTTTTACGTAGCTTTTCACAAAGTGAGTCGATTATGGTGTCCAGGTAAGTCTGTGATCAACTGTGATGCCTAATTTAATTTTTTTGGAGGATTCTACATGAAAATCATCATCCTCATATATACAGAAAATCTCGGACTCATTTGTAATCATAGTAAAGTTCATCAGCACAGTTTTAGATATATTGAAATTCAGGTGAGTTTTAGTTACCCATGTTATAATTTGCTGGTATACGTTTCCAGTAAGAATTGATAGAGTTGCCGAGTCTTTCTCTGTTAAAAGGAAATTTGTATCATCCGCATATGTTACCACGTGTACTGATGAACGTTGTTGAAAATAGTGGAACAAGTTATTCGCAAAAATGATGTAGAAAAGTAGTCCGAGTATAGATCCTTGAGGGACACCCTGCTCTATTTTCCGTGCTTCACTCACAGCGACGTCAACAATAACTCGTTGAATTCTGCCTTGCAGGTATGATTTAATTAACTTGTGAGCAGTCCCTCTCACGCCATATCGTTCCAATTTCTGTAGCAGTAGTTCATGGTGCACGGTGTCGAAAGCTCTTGAAAAATCTATAAATAAGCCACAAATGTGTGATTTGCAATCAAGAGCATTTATAATATGTTCACTGAAGTCACATAGAGCTGTTTCTGAACTCTTATTACTTGTGAATCCATGTTGGTTTGATGAGAGAATGTTATCCATAGAAAGGAAGGAAATTAATTGATTTTTGATATTCAACTCAAATACTTTTGATACACTAGAAAGCAAACTAATGCCCCTATACTTTTCATACAAATTTTCATTACCCTTTTTATGAATTGGTACAACATTATCAATTTTCAGTTTGACAGGAAACATTCCATATTTTAGTGATAGGTTAATGATGTGATGCAGCGAATATGAGCACATTTTGTACGAAATTTCATCATAACCACTTGCACCCGAGTTTTTTAGTGTTTTTATCAAATCAATTATGTCATATTCACTAATGGGATGTATAAAAAAGGAGTTTTGGCAGATGGGAACATTATTCTCATCATGACACGTCATAGGGGAAAAAGGGCATTGAAATTATTAGCCATCTCGATTTTTGATATCTCAACATTACCATCATTCATTAAAATATTATTGTTTCGTTTGTCATTTTTCCTGAGATGGTTAATCATCTGCCACATTGTTTTCGACTTATTTTTGGACTTTGCTATAAATGATCAACTCGGCGTTTATGATTTTCCTTCATTTCTTCCCTATATATTTGTGCGAGATATGAGTAAAAAATTTGGGTTCCACTTGGGTTGAAATTTCTTGATGATACTGAAGCCAGTAAGAGTTAATCCATCAAAAACCGCATGAGAGCTGACGCCAATTCTTCCGCCATCCCACACATCGTTTGTAATGATGGATTGCTGGATTGCTGTAAATCGACCACTTCAGGGCTCATCTTCAAGACTAAAGTCTCCGGAAAATTTCGCAAACCAACGTCGAACAGTGCGTTTGTTAACACTATCACTGCCAAAAGTCTGGTTAATTTTTCGGGCTGTTTCACAGCGTTTTGGTTCAATTTGAATTCGTAAAGAAAATCGCTTAACGACATGAAAAGCTGAACAGAAGCAAAAAGCAATGTATAGTGTACAATATTCTCTATCGGTCAATTTGTACCACGACACATTAGAATAAATATTCAACATAGTTTCTTTCACATTTTCACATTATAGTGAAAAATAAAATCTTTGTTTTTTATGTTTTGATTTTTTGCACGGCGTCATAACTGAACTATGTTCGAATTTCTCTATTTGTTTCATTTTAAGGTTTCATTCGGTATACAGTGTGTCTCACTTCTCATGGAAACACCCCCGTATCTTCCGTAATATTCGAGGTAGAACGATGAAACTCTCTGGACTGATGGAAATGCTCAAAATGCTCCTACCACCTGTATGGGGTTGGCCAAAGTGATATACACTATCCGCCACTCGCGATGGAACACCCCTTTTTACGGTAAAACATATTACGGCGCAAAAGAGTTCGCTTCTAATACCTGAACCCCTTCATTCTATCTGGAGAGTACTCTCAGGTATGAAAGATACAGATGCTGTGAGATGCTATCATTCATTTTGAGCCTATCTGAGGAAAATGTCACAACACCACATTCTCAGATTATCGAGATAGTGTGAAGCAGTGTATGAAAAATTATCGATGGCGGCATCTATTATAACTGAAGAAGATTATTCGTAAAACTAATTCTGGTTGCTGAACATCCAAATTCTATCCCAACCATAAGTGAGAGCTCTCGATTGATGAGCAAAAACTGCAAAAAATGGAAAAAATCTATATTCAAAGGTACACATCTCGAAATCTGTACAATTCTGAGCTTTGGCTGTGGACACTTTCAATCAGCACATCGAGAACTACAACATATCAAAATTTCGGCAATTTCTCATAAGAAATGTGCGGGGTCCTTTATCAAAATATTGAGGAAAACATTTCACCATCCGAAACAAAATTAATCTTCAAACTCATTGCAACACCGAAACGACTATTAATTTTTAAAGAAAACATCGCACTCGGTGAACAGGTAGAATTTAGGTTATTTTACCTATTGCTGAATTGTTGTCTGAAATCATTTGAAGGGATTGAATTACATCAGTTTCATTGAATCATGCGTACCCTGAAATCACCATGGAAAACAGTTGCTCATTGATATTTACTGTCAATCTGACAATATTGTTGAAAGATCTTGTTGTATTAACNGAGTTTCATCGTTCTACCTCGAATATTACGGAAGATACGGGGGTGTTTCCATGAGAAGTGAGACACACTGTATTTGTGTCATTAGATGATCTATAAACAAACAACTTTTCTTCATTTATAATAACATACAGTCTTTGATACACTTCAAAAGTCATTGGTGATAAATTATTCACTTTGGTGGTGGGTTGAATGAATGTTTACATAAATTGTTAACTTGATCTTGATAACTTCATGTTTTCAAGTGAAACGTATTCATCATTTCTCATAATTTCATATCAGTCAAGAAAAAAATTGAAAGATTATGTTATATATTTTGCAGAGCACTGCTCTTAACGTTTTTTCATTACTTTAATATTCACATCATCCCTGTAATATGACACTATCAAGTAACCTTATCTGGAGTCGTTAGTAGGTAAACGGGATAGTTTTCTTCTTTCCTACAAGAGTTAATATTTTTTACGATCATTAGCAGAGCAGGTACAGAGTATACGACTCCAGTTAATATTTTTCTCCTTCCTTGGGGAAGCTTAAATTAAAAGCGAAACTGATTAAGTGGAGATGATATGCGAGTCTTTTCCAAATTGCATAACTTGAGGAGTATTTCACCAGTAATAACGAGAGGTGGAGATGAAAATATTGTTTTTCGTTTGTTTGTTGTGGATAAACTCAAAAACTGATTCCAAAAATATTTTCACCTATAGAAAGCTAGGTTATCCGTAGGATAACGCAGGAAAGATCCCTAATAAAATTACAATAATCAAAGTATAGAAAATGTTCCTAAAAAGGTCAAATATTTGGCGAGTGCGCCGGGAAGAGTCACTAATAAATGACAAAATAACAATTCTATGTCGAAATAGGCCATCACTCCTGTCAACGAGAAAAAATGATGGAATCCCGAAACTTTGATGTTATGTTACTCAAAATAATATCACAGAAGATCGTCAAATGCATATGCTGCGTTTATCGACCACCTAGCTAAACACAATATAGGGCACTATTTTCTTCAATTGCAAACACCATTGACTTTCTGCAAATCAATCATCCCCTAATTTTTTTTACAAAAGTTGATTTTTCGACTTTCCACTAAGAAATTACCAATTACAAATTAAACATTAAAAAAAGTATTGTCACTTAAATATTCGATCAAATAAAATGTTGATAGTAAATGGAGAATTGCAATTTGATATATTGATAAAAATAGTATTGTTTGTGCAAGTATTTTTTGTAAAAATGAAAAAAAAATTGGGAGGAAAAACCTAAGATACCCGTCAAAATGTTCATATTTTTTTTCATCTTTCTTATGGGGGCCCCTCTCCTGTGGGTGCCCCGGGGCACTAGCCTTGCCTGCCCACCCCTGAATTTGGTCCTGACCAGATCAACTGAATGAAAAAAAAAATAGTATCGTATGCATAAACTGGAAATTGTCAAAGGAAAATGGTGAGATGATATAGGAAATTGTTAAAGGAATGGAAGCAAAAATTAAAAACAAATCAAATCTCAACAGTGTATCCATAATGAATAATGAAAACGAATCAGACAGTTAAGATCAAGCAGTTTTCGACTAGAAACTACAAAAAATGTTTCTTGAGAATGATAGGTTTTATATCAATGCTGCCTCATACTCAACCTTGTGTAGTGGGTAGCAATCCTGTGAGTGATGATTGTTTCAATTCCATTATGGATGTCCAAAGTACAGACTGGTTAGGAAAAAGTGATTTTCGTGAAATTCAGTCTTCATATGTTTGAAAGTAGTTGTTTCAAATGGGCCTTTCATTTCAGTTTGTGTCTTGAAAGAAACGTATGTACATTATCTACATATCTTTGTTGATAATTTATTTTGAAATTAATTGCTTTCTTCATTTCTTCACAAGTAGAAATCCAAAAAGAAATTTTTGTCAATACTGATTCATTTTTCAAATTTGGACTAGCTTCCTGAATAATTGACAGTTTCGAATTATTTCCCAGAATCTGCAATCGTACGACTGTTAGTTTTGATAATTATGATATTCAACAGTTTATCCCAATAAAAATTCAAAATGCTCACCTGCTGATAATGAAGTCTGTTCACAAGGCTATTTCTTACTTTATATAACATCCCTGGGGAATTTTCACTATTCTATTACTGCGAGCAACCTTCATTCAATTCTGAAATGGTCTGAGGTTGTGCAACACTTCAGAAAACGTATCTAAATACAGGGCTATTCAAATTGGTTTCTGTACATGGGGATCTCGTAAACGATAAGAGTTAGTGTCGGTTAAATTGTGGCAAAGTGGTGTATTTCAGAGACCTATTCAATGATGTGAAAAAATCGAATATAGCTCTTTTGCTTCTGGAAATATACAGGAAAAACCAAAAAATTCCAAAATATTTTTTTGTCTATATATTCTTTATTCGCAGACATATTGAGAATCTGTCCACTTTTGCTATTGGTACTTGATGTGGGCTATCAGAATATATCTATGAATCTTTCATACAGGGTGTCATCTGACTTGGGCCACCCCCATCCTTGAATTTTTAAATTCGGACCAGTATTTTTTGTTGCAGTTTTTGTATCGTCAACGTTCACTTCATACTGAGAAGTTAAATTCAATTTTATGTTTCGGTAATATTATTATAATTGTGTGAATTATTCCCTTTCAAATTACGGCCCTGGAAATTGGTTGACAGAGATGAATAAAAACACAATAGCAAATTTCGAGACAAATAATTCGAACATTTATTGCGTCATCAATTTTTTTGTGTATATAAACTACTTCATTTCAATTTTCATTACAATTATAGTGTTCGTTTCGGATGTTATTATTGCTATCATATCTTTTTCTGCTTATCAAAACACATATAATATATTTTTGATGAAGATATGTTTCAAATAATCTTAAAAGTTTTCTTATTCGAAGTTCATTGTAGAAAACGCTCAGAGCAATGGAAAAATATGAATAGGTACCTAAAAATTAAAAAAAACTCTCGAAAAACTCTACGACGTGAAAGTTGCTATTATGTTTTTATTCAACTCAGTCAACCACAATTTCCAGGGCCGTAATTTGAAAGGAAATAATTCATACAATTATAATCGAATATTACCGAANAACCTACATACAAAATTTTAGCCTCCGAAAATATAGCGATACGGAGAAACAGTGATGGAAAGGTAATTTTCATATGTAATCCCCCTTTCACCTCCACGGATTACACCTCGATTGGAATATTTAAAAATCCTTTCTTATTGCGTATTTAAGTCCTAAGGGGCACCTATATACCAAATTTAAGCTTCCTAGGACTCACCAGTACGGAGATACAGAGATGAATGTGTGTTAAGTTACTTTCGCATTTATGGTATAGATTCTCTTTTCTATTCTCGTCATTATTGAATGAATAATATTGACGCCTTTGCCAGAGAATTAACATAAACGGCTACATGAGTTTGAGGTATCTCAGTGCTTTCAACATATTGTTAATTCATGAAGAATAACTGAAAACTGCATCAAGAACCTGATATAAAATGGAAGTCTCTAAAATATTCACATTTTTTTAAGTCATCCACTTTCTCTGACTATTTATACTAGAGAAGGAGTTCAAATTGACGTTTATAAACACTAGATTTATCACATACTTCACCTGGAAAAATTATATGCAAAGCATTATTCTTTGATGTTGCAGATATGTTAATTCCTATTATTTACAGATCAATAACATGCACTGGAGGTTAGTGATTGTTTTGATATCCGCATATTTTAAAAAGTAAAAATCAGATATCATTCACATGAGTTCTACTTCAAAGCAATGGTAGCAAATTGCACTTACATAGAACACTGTCATCCTCACTGGTATACATCGATGTTTCTTCACTACCAAACTGGATAACATTACAGAAAATACATACAATTCGTTCATGAATTACGAATGTTTGAAATACAAACTGAGTCGAGAAAAGTTTCTTCTGCATAATTTTTTTCTTTCGTGTAATTCAATGTTAATATGAAAGTAGCTGTTTCAGGAGGACTTTCTTTACATGATCTACACATCCATGTAAAGACTTACTTATTTTCAAATTGATTACTTCCTTCCTTTCTTTGGAAGATTCCCTCATCCTTTTTTTGTATCAAGATGGAGCAGTAGTAAGCCAAAAACTTTCTTTCCCAAAAATTAATCACTCCTAAAAATATAACCACTTCAATTTACATTCATTTTCTTTTTTATTTTGTCATTGTGTGTATCGTGAATGGGGTAAGTGCGGATCATTACTGTAGAATATCTCCTATCCTTCTTCAAGGCGATTTTGATCAGTGTGTTTTGTATTACGTCAAGATTATGTAGTAATTTTTTGAATAAGCAACCTCATACTTCTCAGTTGGTAAAATTTCCGAATTAGTTTGCGGAGTTTTTTACCATGTGATCTATGTGATCATTCCGGCGTAGAAATTGGTCGATTATGACGCCTAAATATTTGATAGTATTTTTTTTACATATTCGGGAATATCCACAGTTTTCGTTTTCTGTACACGTATATTTGTGAATCGTAATGAAGTCTTTTCTTGTTGAAGAGAAAGTTATAAATTCAGTTTTATCTATGTTGAGACTCAATAGATTATTACTTAGCCAGTTACATATCGTTTTCATTCCTTTGTTTGCGTTTTTGTATGTTTCATTCCAAGTTCGTCCCAAAAATACTACAGCAGTATCATCGGCTTAGGATAATAGTTTTCCTTTGAAATTGCTGATATCAAAAATATTGTTTACATAGAGCGAAAATAAAATAGGGCCGATTACTGTTCCCTGAGATACGCCCATGCTGACGAGTAGCGGATTACTAGATATATGAATCATTAATTTTTGCTATCTGAATCCTGTTAGATAAGTAATCTTTGAAAATTTCGAGAGGCATTCCTCTAACTCCAATGTTATAATGGATATCATGATTGACGGTGTCATAGCACTTCCTATATTCAAATTAAAATAAAACAAAGTGTGTGTGAGATATCATATCGACATTTTTTATTCGTTTAAAAGACGTATTTAGGTCATTATGGGATACAATATCGATCAAATGTCGCCACAACTCCTCTGGGTGGAACGCATCTGAAACTTTCAATTTTCCATGACTCTGGCACACAAAGTAGTCTGAATTTGATATGAATTATATTGGCTTTGGTTTGTGGCTTATTCAGATACATCTGCAAATTCACAAAACCACACAAGGAAAAGTCTAACGGGGTCAAATCACACGATCTCGATGACCAGTTCACATCACCTCCACATGAGATGACCATGCCCTCAAATTGCTTGTGCAGAATATCTAATGTGGCATGAGCTGTGTGGCACATAACGCCTTCCTGTTGAAGCCACATGTCGTTGGTGTTTGGCCTGGGCCGTTTTCTGTAAAGCCTTCGGCCACCAGGCAATTGCACTATAAGTGACCATTGGTCTGGCAATCATCAGATAAATCCAATGGATTTGTTTGGGACCTAAACCCCAAGTTTCACCAAAAATCCTTCGATATGTTCATAGGGACAGTCTGGCTTTGTGTAAAACTTCTTCTAAGTGAGTGTTCCAGGTGAGTTTTTTTATCAAGGACAATGCCAATACAGGGTGATTCAAAAGTACTTTGACAAACTTCAATATCCTAATATGAATTGTCCAAATAAATTAATGTCTGGAAACGCTTCGTTTCCAAGATACAGGATGTTGAAGTTTTATTTTTATTTTCGTTTTTTTTCAAATAACTTTTCGAATACTGAACTTAATTGAACGAAACTTGTTAATAGGAGGTTTTTGAGGTATCGAATTCGAACCTGAGGTTCTTATTGCTCTTACTCGTAGGGGGCGCCACCTACACGTCTTTTTCTTTTTTAAAGATT
>NW_019294957.1:25909-38583 GCF_000500325.1 Leptinotarsa decemlineata
CGCAAATGATATATTTGCCTTCTCATAACTTTGATACAGAAAGTTGCGTGGCCAATATAAACACAGATTTGCACAAAACATTCCTATAATCGGAGAATCATGGATTGAAAATCAATCCAAATAAAACTTTGGCCTTATGCATAGGGTCTCAAAGACAAATAGTAGAAACTCAGTGTAACTTTAGGCTCACTCTCGATAACGCAGACATTGACTGAGAAGACAGTGCTAAAAATCTTGGCGTAACCGTAGATGGCTTTTTGTCTTTCCATGAACATGTGACAAACATTTTCAAAGTATCATTCTTCAACCTCAAATCGCTATATAAATTCAAGTATCAGTTATCAGAAGAAATGAAACTCAGGTTGGTTACAACTCTTATTTACCCCCATATCGAGTATTCTTGTTCGGTGTATTACAATTTTTTGCCGCAATATAACAAACAGAAATTGTAACGTATACAAAATGCTTGCATGCGATTCGTATGCTGTATACCATATGGTGAACATGTCAACCCATTTTTGTTAAAAATGAAGGAGCTAAATGTGAGGTACAGAGTCCAATATTTGATAAAAAATTTTTGTTTAAGTTCCAAATTTCAAGGATGTTTTTCTTATATAGCCCCTTCTTATCTGAATGAATTTTACCCCTTTTAAATCATATTATTCATCAATTTTAGAAAGAAATAAAATCACAGATGCTTACTGTTCAGTGCTAGTTTTAAAAAATTTAAAATTCAATATAGTGCAATGAAATTGTTAAATTGACCAAAATAATGTTAAGAATATTAAGAGTTATTAGCAATTATATGATGTATTATTTTTTTCTCTTCTTTTTCTTATACTCACTGTATAATTTTTGGGAAGAGTGGAAGATAGCCTTTGGCTAACCCTTTCCCTTTTATGTATAAATGTATTTTAATGCATGAAAAACCGTAGTGTGCGCTGGTCCGGCCCTATTCCCCGATACATTCGGGAGGGCGCGCCAGCATTATCAACCAATGACCACTTCCCACACCGTGGGATAAGTGATCATCGGGTCCCGAGAATCATGTGCCCTGAGTAAGTACAGAGAGCCAAGAATAACAGTCTTCTGCATCTGTGCGGTTAAGATTTCTGCCTTAGTGCGACAAGCCGGTATGATTTTAAGATTCGAGAGTAGAGAGGACATCATTCCACCAAGGAATCCAATAAATCAGAACAACCATTTTGACAGACTGATCTGGATAGAGTCTGCGGAGTTCGAAGAGAAAATCTCGATATTAATCCGTTTTTTCTCCTCTTTCCGGACGATATTCATCTCGCCAGGAGCTGAAAACTCCACGACAAATATCGTCTTGGTCTGGTGGTCGAGAAGGACTACATCAGGCTTATTAGCTTGAATGAGCCTGAGGGTGGGGAACGAATAGTTCCAATAAATTCGACACTTCTCGTTCCCCACAACGGATTCAATATCCCCTGGAGCGTAGGGCAACACCGGTGTCTCGTCAATACCGTAAGAGTGCCGTAGATGGTNTTTACGAAAACACGACGTGTTTCGCTATACAATAGCTTCTTCAGGCGTGTCTATACTATAATTTTTGCTGTTTCTTAAACAATTTTTTTCAAATATGATGAAATGCATGTATTCTTCGAATGATTAACAACTAAGAGCTATAACATATTCCTAGAATTTCTCTTACATGCTTCAGTTCTATTATTATTACATTAATCAAAAGCAACTTCAACGTTTGCTTGACGGTTATTACGCAAATATTCAAAGAATCAAGAAAAATGAAACTTTGTTTTTTACTAGTTGTATTTGTAACTAACGAAACTGTAATTTTGTCCTATAAGAACTTTTTCAAACGAATATAATAAGAGTTTATTGCATTTGTTTTAAAATGTTCTTATAGGATGAAACTGCAGTAACATTAGTTACAAATACAAGTAGAAAAAAAACATGCAAGGTTTTATTTCTCATTTTTCATGATGATCTCTTACCACATAGTCGGGGGCTACATCGAATCAATTCGTTTAAAGAATGAGCTTTATACTGAGGATTTTTTCGAAAAAAAATCCAAACAAAACTAAATTTCTTAGGTAAATATACCTATTGTTTAAACATTATAGATGATCTGGCTGATGAAAATAGATCTGAGAAATCAAGTCACTACCCTTACAATTTTCTAATTTCCTTTTTTTATATGCAGAAAAAATTATTCAACAAAGAGTTTTTATTAAAATGAATACAACTATCAAAATTCTTGAAGAATGGCAAAAATTTTCTAGAACTATAAGGAATAATAACTGTTCAAATTGGAGGGAGATAAAATCCTTCATTGTAGCATGAATACAGAAAATCACATTAAATTTGAAACTCTCATCTCTTACTGTAATTCAACTTATAATGAAAATGTAGATATTTTAAAAGTTGTTAGATTGAAATTAAGAATCTATATGTTGTTCTAAGATATTAATGTGAAGATGATGTTGTGGAAAAATTGAACCAATCAAGTTTTTTATCTGTGATAAAATTGACTGTGGATATTAAGGAATAATCTATCAAGTCTAGCTGTATCTTAAAATTCATTATTTGATTTTTATGTTATGATTTTTATGTTACCTTTATCAAAACAAAGCTATTCTTTTCCTTCCAATGTAAAAAAAATGAAAAATACACATACATGAAGTGTCCCACAAAAAGCCGAAAAACAAGAAAAATATCATTCCTCATTTACAAAAAATATATCATTTTCTGCTCTGTAGACAAGTAAAATGTTACATATATAAAAATGTACACTGTGTCAAAGATAAGGCGGGCCAGCATGGAAAAAACGAAACCGAGCTTTTTCACAGACAATGCTTACGGTGATACATCAGTAGAGTTGTCGCCAAAACAGCTAACTTATACCGGATGATTATTTTTTTCGGTTCATACAAAATATTAAAATTGGTGATAGTTTCTGGAAGATGAAACTTCCGATTGAAACTCTGCGAATGCTACATTGTAGCACTCACATAGGAAAACTCGTTTTCTTATCATTATCTTCTTTAGAAAGTCTTGAAAAAATAAATATGAACAAGGTGACTAGGTTCTTTTTGAACATCTCTGAGGCTATTCGAAATTTCATATATTTCAACTGATTTTTCCATGCTGACCCACCTTATCTTGAACATATAGCATGTAAAAAAAAATTCTTCAACTTTAAAACACACCATGTGAAATTTTTACAAAATCATATTTGTCCCGTAAAATGTTGTCATACTATCCTAAATTCAATGGGGTTTAGAATGAAACATTCAATTTGACTAACATTGAATTACTTTTAGAAAGATCACATTCAGGCATTTCACATGTGCTGTCTAAGAGTCAATTCATGTTTACGAGGTCCCATGGACTTCGTAAACAAATCACATATAAATGTAGGTAGGTACATGAATTTTTGCCATAGTAAATAACAACTTCAACTGTTAAAAACTCCTTCAGACTTAATAATATCGGCTAGTTTGCTTCACTATGGTAATTGATGAAAGTTGGCCCACAAACCCAGAGAAGAGCAGGGAACTCTTCCTCATCTACGATATTAGATGAGATGCAGCCTTTAGGTACTCTTATCAAAATTTTGATTCACAGCTTTTAGACATGCATCAGCAAATTCTACAAAAATCGGTTCTTGCATAGCCTTCTGCATGATTTCATCTGCATTCTCACTTCCATCGACAGTAATTAGGAGACTTCTCAAATGGCTGTTGGTCAATAACTTATTCAGTTCCTCATCAGTTTCTGAAAGTAAATATTGTTTCCGTTAGTATTCACTTTATATTGTTTCACAATTAGAGATAATTAGATTATAAGCAGAAATCTGGATGTATTGTGTTTTCTGACAATTTAGTTTCAGTTTATTAGATGGAAACCATTGATTAGCACTATTAGATACCTCGCCGAGATGTAACATCATTATTTTTATCCAACAGAATGAAAATGGTGTCGTCCGCAAAGAGAACCGATTTGAAAGGCATCATATATTTGCAGAAGTCATTCACCTAAATGACAAATAAGAGCAGGCCCAAAATAAACCCTTACGGAACACCATGCTTAATAGTTTGATAAGGTACCGTTGAGCATCACTGCTTGTTGACGATTAGTAAGATAGGTTCTTATTAAGTGAAGCGGAATACCTCTAATTACGTAATAGTTTGATTTTTCCAGCAGAATTTCATGTGAAACGCAGTCGAATGCTTTCAAAAACTACCCCGTCGATCTCCCTTCACGACAGTATTCAGTTTGTTTCAAATATGTATGTTGTTTGTGTTTACCATTTAGTATTCGTCGATCATATTGGATATTGGACAATGTCATGACCAATTTTACGATGATGGGTCCAATATGGCCGACATCTATAAAGGAGGTCAAGCTAAAACTGCAGAAAGGAATGAGCTGGCCGAGTTCGTACCGTGTTTGGCTCACTCCTTAAATCTTGTAGGTGATCATTCTGCCCCATCATACCAAGAAACTATTGACCTATTTGGACTGATGCAAAAAGTATATTGCTTTTTTGTTGGCTCTATTACTTTATTCATAATTCAACTATTTGGACGAATATTCTCCGCGAAATCAATCGATCGAATATAAAAATTCAGAATGAAGATATTATCCTTGCCGTTCCCTTGCACTAATGGATGGTCTGCTCAAAATTTAGCGAAAAATGAGACAAAATGCAATAAAATATTGGATGGAAGAGGCTGGAGAAGTTGCTGAAAAAAATTGGTGTTGAGCCTAATTTGCAAAACAAACGAATTCCGAAACGTAATATTTTAAAAATGTTAATTGAAGAACTAAAAAAGTATGGATCAGGGGTGAGGGAAACTAAAACTCCTCAAAAGCCTTTGCGAAACATGCCACCATGGACCAGCCTACCCAAGCTAGGTGTAAGGAATCGTACCGATCGCAGGGTGATATACGGTTACAAACAATCCACTTGAAAAAACTTCTGCCCCTCCAGGAAATTGCCCTCACTTGAACACCTCCACTAGGGGAACCCCAGGAAGGTTGAAGAAGCCGCGCAACGACAGTATGTCGCTGCACCTTCCAAGCCTTTCGCGGAGGCCACCGTGAAACACCTCAAGGTTGCCATCATAGATGAGACTCTCCCGTTCTGCGGTAACCTTACCGTACGGGTTAAAAATCAACTACTGGAAGAGCTGGACAAGATCATCTTCTCCGCCTCCAGCAGCAACAGCAAACCGCCCACATTCAAGTCTAGACACACTCCGGTGAAATCATCAGAGTGGTCTGCGATGACGACGTGACGCTAGAGTGGCTGAGAAAGCCACTGCGAATTTACTGTTCGCTTCCTACTACATCCGCAAGCTGTGAGTGAAGTTTCAGCAAACTAAAACTAATTAAATTCAAATTTATTGTATCCATATCCTATTAACAAGATATAGATTGTATTAGTCCAAGTTCACAAATTAAATTGTGTCTGATGAATATGTACAATTAAAATGACAAACATAAATAATGGTTAAAAAAAGAAAAGATTACATTCTTGAATGTTATGAAATATCGAGTCAAAAACCAAATTTGAATTGAGTATTTCAGTGATGCATACTTCACCGCCTGTGAAAAATCACACAAAGATGAAGCAAAATATAAAGAAGCATGAGAAGGTCAGTACTGAAAGTCACTAGCCGCAAAAAAGTTCTGCTGTCTCTCAATTCGAGGGGCAGAATGTTGAATAGACGAAATT
Source organism: Leptinotarsa decemlineata (assembly GCF_000500325.1). Taxonomy (NCBI): domain Eukaryota; kingdom Metazoa; phylum Arthropoda; class Insecta; order Coleoptera; family Chrysomelidae; genus Leptinotarsa; species Leptinotarsa decemlineata. The sequence goes on from NW_019294957.1 coordinate 31,638, forward strand.
CCAGTATTCACAATGCCTTCTAAAGCTGTTTAGGTTCTTGAAAATGTGAATCAAAAGTTTCAATATATAAATAGAGGGCACTGTTGAAGGTGTCTCTGCATGATATTCTATAAGATAAACAGAAAATACGTATACGTCTAATAATACGTTTTTGCAACACAAAAACTCTTTGTAATTCGGACGCTTAACCCCACACAACGATACTATATGAAATAGCGGAGTACCCATGCTGGTTGTCACATAAAACCTTATATGTGTTGAGAAAATTTGTGATTCTATTGGGCATTACTTTCTCTATCAGTTTAGAAAAAATGCTTAGTAAAGCGATTAGCCTATAATTCTCAATATTACCTGGATTGCCTTTTTTTAAAATAAGAATTATAGAGGCAAATTTGAGGCTAAAGGGAAATTTGCCTTGCAATTCGGACCTAATTTTAGTGCAAATATTAAAATGAATGTGTGTCTGCACTAGCAAACCAACAGAAAATATCCCAAATGACAAAGGAAGTTCTCGTGTTTTAATTGAGTTAACAAATGTACATGTGAATGAATTAAAGGGGTTATATATTTTTTTTTTTTAGTAGTAGAAAGCCAAAAACTTTCTTTCCCAAAAAAATACATGTGAATGTTTAGCTGATAATTGTTCAAGTACACATGGATCATACAGTGACGAGAAAACACTTGAGACTTTATTTGATTCTCAATCATGAAGCAATAACTTTGCTACAAGCTACAACTGAAACATTCAAATATATTGAATTGAACAGGTTGGCGGTTGAAACATAATTAAATGATACAGAGATTATATGGTAACGACAAATGTAAATTATATTTTTAAATAGTAAATGCTGCATGGCTGGACAAGGACTACAAGGTTTGACAAGAAAAGCAATGATTCATAAAGTATATAAAACGGAATTCAAAAATTGACTGACAGAAAAAGAAATGTCGCGTTTCAAATATATATTTTCACTGAATATATAAAAAAAAAGTGATTCTGGGTTTGACGGTGTTTCTGATAAAAGAATCTTAGTGGAGATTTATTTATTTATATATTCGGGATACAAACAGATGATACGATTGGAATGAAAACCGCTTTCCAATATAAATTTGAGTTTAACGCCTTAAAAAAATTGAAAACTAGTTTGAAAAGGGAGCAGCTATGTGTGAATTCGGAACTTACAAATGTTTTATAAAAGGTAGAACTGTTAGCAGTATTTCTGTAGATCGGTAGAGAATATGTTACCGAGACTCAATTGATAGGACAGCTTATACTTCATGTTAATTCGTTTTCAGCCTTATAATAATACTGTTGTCAATAGAAACTTTTCCAATGTCATGTAAACACTGCCAAACTGAAATTCTTCTTGTGATTTCTCTTGGAATCAACTTTTGGTGTCCTTGGCAACACAGTATATAACAACTCAAAAAAGAAAAAGCATACATGAGATACATACAGAAATTGTTCTAGTCAATCTGAAACAACTACAAGACAAAGGCAATGAAGAAATTATTCACATTAGACGAACATATTGATCAGGTTTTGTTAGCCCAAGATAATAAAATTGACAAATTTGATGTAGCTGAATCATACAGAAAAAGTATTCCGTCAAAACAGTCAATAGCTGGAAATACATCCAGTTCTGATTCTGAGGTACACCACTAAAATATAAGAAGTATATTCAGGTTACCGAAGCATGTACTGAAATCAATTTCAAAACATAGTATGATGGAACCAGAATATGCAGCCTAAGGCATATTCAAAAGTTTTACTGCTTCTGGTATGAATTATATGATCAAAATTGGGTACTTAAGTATCTCAGAATTTGAAAATGTTGACATCCTACAAATTGTCTCTAAACCTACATATGATAGGGTGTACGTGGATAGATTAAATCAAAGGTCACAAAAATCGTTTTTTTGCAAATATTTCGTGGTCAACCAGTAGTCAAAAACATGCCATATAAATTTTATGAAAAACATAATCATTAATAATTTTTTTTTCAACTATTACAATTTTAGCACCTACTCCAGAGGAATGGTTCAACACAAAGTTCTGCTACTGCAAGAGTAGTTGTAGTTCGCGATGTGGATGCAGTAAATCGGGGTTGCAGGTCTGTTTAGTTTGTGGCCAGCCTGTCTCAATGCTTTGTGAATCTACCGATCATCGATCAGAACATAGAAGTCGTTCCGCAAGACAATACATTACCCATGGACAATGTGATGTCAATGAAGACAGAACCTTTGACCCTGAAACCATGGAAGATCTGGAGACAAATGTCGTTGAAGATCATGAAGTAGAGGACTTTCAAAATTTGTTTGATTGATGACTTATTTATTTTATAGAAATTCATTTTGAATGCAGGATGAAGAAAATAACTTTTGTCTAATTTCTACAAAGATTTTTATTTATTACGACCGGTTTCGTTTCATTAAACCATTCTCAAGTATTGAGTCTCTAGTGTGGCTATTGAAAACCTTTCAATGAGTATGTGAATGTTTAATATCATCATATATATGATTCTATTCCTGGGTCAAAAAAAGGTGTAACAACTTATTCCATAGGTGAAATGACTTCTAGTTCTTATATTGTTATGTAAAAATATAATTAGAATCTAACTAGACTAGACTACATGACTAGAATTCATTTTTGCAATCAATTATAATATTGAAATGAAAACCTACCTGTCTCTGCATGAATGTTTCCTATGATTCAACTTGTTACTTAGACTAGAAAGTAGTGCATGAATAAATCTTTGGAAGAAAGGAGACAGCACTCAGATTTGATATGTTAGTCATAAATGTTACAAAAGAATGAAATATTCATTTGTTGTTTGGATTTTCTCTATAATTTGCCACAACTGTGAATTTTCAAGCATTGCATAATGTGTAAAATACAGAACTTACTCAAAGATTTCAACTTTTTTGTATCAAATGATACTGGCGGGTCTATTTTTCTTTTCTTCGTCGCATTACTCACTTCTCCATCCTTTTGGGAGGTGTTTTTATATATTGCCACTGCACAAGAAGTTTGTCTATGTTGTTTACAGCACTTGACTGAGCAGCTAGAAGAAACGAAAGTTATTATCATGAAAATTAAAATATTGAGAATTGTCTTACTAAAATATTAAACATGTAGGGCACTTATAGGTTCCCGGCTCCTGACAAATATCGCAGGTTTTATTCATTTTAAACTTTCAAAAGTAAACCAACAAGTACAAAGCAAAAATAACACAACACAACTGAATACAATTACTACTCAAAAGTCAAACGTCAAAACAATAATCTTCTTCTCTTCTTTTTTGATTTGTGACCACAGGGTTGCCACTCAATATTTTATTTTCGTACTAAAATTTATCTAAATCAGTAACACATTCAGTTATTTCAGAACTTTAGTACAGCTATCGGACTGAGTTATAGCCGGTGAGAAGATGTGCAGTAGATGTGTAGAAATCTATTATCAGTCTGTTTGATTATTCAAGCCGTACTACGTGAAATTGCAAACAGAAGTTTCTATTCCATTTTTCCTAATATTTTCTTTGTCCTACACTGACCTAAACATTAAACAGATATGATTTCTCCCAGCGGTCATGAATCAGTCCGGTAGCTGTATGTGATGATTTGACAACAAATCGTTCATAAACGGCGTTTAACTTATTCTCAAGTATTACTTAACAACTTCGGTTGTGAAATTAGGCCAAACTCGTTAGGGAAAAATGAATATGGAAGAGACATCCTTATAGGATTTGATGTAATGCCGAACTAGGATGCTGTGACAATTTTACAGTTAGATATTTTTTCGATATTTTATAAAACTCATTCGTTTGACATTAATGCAAAAAGTTTCGCTGATATCGGAATCTGAAATCTACACGATATAATTATGACAAAAGGACGTCGCCAAGACGTCTTCTTGACATCTGAAAGTTGTATCAGAATAATCATCGTGATATTTCGGCGACATCTATGAGATGTTACCATTTTGGCTATTTAAAAAGTTTCTCTCTTACAATAAATCTGCAGAATGAATTGGACAACGAATAAATTCAAGTGCTCATTCAAAAATGTTTACCCAAACATTTCATTGAATGGAATCAGTTGAAAGTACAATCAACTATACCAGAGGCACAGAAACAAGAGGCGATTCGTAGTTAAACGTATTATGGACCTAATAGATTAAGTTTCAGCGCAACGACGTAACAAAAATACTCAAGAGTGATAGATTCATTACCGAAGTAATGAAAGTGGCAACCCTGTCATAACGAGAGATACTTTCGTAGTTTGAATTCGAGGTGACCATTGCCGCAAGATGGCAGCACAAAGGTCTGCAAAAAAATATAACATGTGAAAGTGATCTTTGTTATTTTTAGAAAATTCTCTCAGAGTTATGAATCACTTAGTTTTGTGCACACATATTTCTGCGAATGGTTCGTGCGAACGATTTCTTAAATCCTGCATCCTTGAGTTCTCAAGTGATTCATATATACTAATCGCTGGGATCCAAATATCATCCTCAACCTATTCGATCTGCGAGTAACAAATTAAGTCGCAGATAATAATAACAATGAATGTTTTGTGAGATACTAACTAATCGAATGTAATCGAGTCACAGTAATAGAAAATAAGTGATATAGAAAGTGAAATTATAAATAAACTAGAAGATTGTATTTTCATGTAGATTGAAATTTTCCAGATATAAACTAATTGTAAAAGATAGCAGTAAACCAAAGTTAAACAAATATAGTGTAAGAAAATGATAAACAATACATTTTTTTTTAAACAATAACCACGGTTTGCTGAAAGATGATGATAATTCATCTCAGGATATAAAGATAATTTTTTTTGATTACATGAAATTATGCAAACTTAACCACTTAGTTTTGATGACAATAGAATTTAATGAATTCTGTATCATTGTGAATCCAAGATGACCGCAGCTACAAAATGGCGGAATACGTAATGTTTCACAACTACCTCAATATGAGTATCGCAAATGACAGGGCTCGACTAGTAGAATAGTAGTACACTTTGAAAAAGATGCAAATTCAAGATGGCCGAAGCTACAAAATGGCGAAATAAAAAATAATAATTCGGAAGGTCCTAGGTAGTAGTCATCACACCACTCTCTTCAGCAGGTTATGCTACGACCAACGATTTCATTATTTTTTTTATCTGATCAATATCGTAGATTGCTGAGCAGAGTGGTGTGATGACTGCTACTTAGGATCTTCCGAATGATTTTTTAGTCTTAAGTACATTAAGTACATCATTATATTTTTTTTCAAAAATCATTTTCTGAGCTTCTTCTTAAACATAGTTTCGATTTTATTGTTGTTCTAATTCTTATATTCTGCTCATATCTTTTTTGGTCGATAGCAAGTGTCAAATGAAATATTTGTTTCATATTTGAGATATTACCGAGCTTGTGATGGTCATCTGATGAGTAGGTAATTGGTTTTTCGATTATATTATCTTCAAAATTAATTTTTGAATTATTTCACCATTCTTAATTATACCTACTATTACAGGCCTCTCCCAACACCATCTTAGTTGAGATGAGTATTTCACCTTTCACAAATACCTTTTATCAGGATATTTCTCAGGTATATGAATTTAGACAGTAGGTTGATTAGCTAATTTCCAATATCGTCTTCTTATATGGTGAGCACTTGCTTTGGGCTGACGACTCCTTGTGAAAATTCCCTTCTTATTTCCACCAACTCTAGTATAAGCTGAAAAAAAAAACACAATCTCCATATAATTTTGAAAATCTAGGTGAATTCATCCAACATTTTTTTTTTACAATTCGTTACATTGTTTAAAAGAACTACTCATAGCATTGGACCCGAAGAATCCGTTCAAAAGATGAAACATAGTTTTTATAAAATTTCGAAAACAGACAAATTTTTGCTGAATGTACTGCCTAACTAAATATGTTTATGGCTATCCTGAAAAAAAATTATCTTCTCTGCCATGTTCCATCCAATTGTGGAAAAAAATATTATGATTTTGTCCTTAGGAAAATTCTGGCATCTACAGTGATATGGAGTTATGAATAAAATCAGGTTTTTTTAATATTCATCGATATTCATAGTACATACTATATATAGTGTGTACACTCGTGTACAACATAGTGTACGAAAAACTAGAGAGAAAAGAATCCATTATTGGACTTTTCTTCGACCTGTCACGTGCATTCGACACGCTAAACTTTGATTTCATCATAACAAAAATAAATGAATGCACTTGGGATTTGTGGAAGCATATCACAATGGATCCGTTCATTTCTAGAAGGTCGTAAGCTAATAGTGAAAATTAGTGAACAAACTTCCGATGATTACTTAATCGACACTGGTATTCCCCAGGGGGGCGTTCTCAACCCCTTAATTTTCTTATTGTTCATCAATGACCTTCCTGATTACACACATTCCATTCCTTTATTCTTTTCTTTTCTTCAACATTAAATTCTGAAGCCATCAACACCACTGAAAACATCAATCAATATGCTCTTCTGCAACGACCGCACCATGGAAGTTATAATCTTTAGCTGATTGTTCAACTAAACGATCCATATCACTCTGCTTGATTCCTATCGAAATTATTTTCAGACACTTTTGCAGCAAAGTCTAATAAACCTAAACCAATTTTTGCTTATTAAAGGAACACTTCATTGTGAGATTTTCACTAGACAGTTTTACAAATACGTAACAGGCGTGTCTATACTATAATTTTTGCTGTTTCTTGAACAATTCTTTTCAAATATGATGAAATGCATGTATTCTTCGAATAATTAACAACTAAGAGTTATAACATATTCCTAGAATTTCTCTTAGATGCTTCAGTTCTATTAATATTACATTAATCAAAAGCAACTTTTGTTGCTTGACAGTTATTACGTAGATATTCAAAGAATCAAGAAAAATGAAACTTTCTGTTTTTTACTAGT
>NW_019294958.1:0-20738 GCF_000500325.1 Leptinotarsa decemlineata
AGTGTGTTTTTTGTAAGTGTACCATTGGTTAATTTAATATTCGGTATTACCGTTTCTGATTTGGTTTTATTGCACATTTCATGTACACATTCCCAGAGTGCTTTAGAATCATTAATTAATTTTTGGGAATAGTTTTTCTTTGCCAACTTCAACAGCTTCTCTAAGTTCTTTTTGAGTGATGAATATTGTCCCTTTATTATTGTATCATTTGGATTATTCATCATTTCTTTATATTTCTTATTTTTCTCCTTGATTTTTCCGATAAGTTCAGGCGTTATCCATTTTTTCTTTCCAGTGTTTTTATTTTTGATTTTAATTGTAAACGTTTCCTTCTCTATCGCTTTATTCAATTTGTTCATGAAAACGTTAGCTATTTCCTTCGCATTTTTTAATAAATACATTTCATTCCAAATTTCAAATTGAAGATCATTTCTCAGTTTTTCGTAATTTATATATTTTTTTGTTTTTCCTTTGTGGCAGTATTTATCCCTTTTCAGGTTCAGTGTTACGGCAATTGTATAATGATCTGTGATGCTTGTTTCGAATATGTATGACTTTATTTTAATGCTATTTTTGGTTTTTATAAAAATATGATCTAGGCATGTATTACTATGCGGTCTGGTGCATTGGTTGACATATGATGTTATAGTCTTCAGTATTCAGTATGTTTTTGTACTCCTCAACAAAATCGCAGTCTGACAGTAGGTTTATGTTGATGTCTCCGATAATGAGATTAATATCCATAGCATTTTTCTGTTTGATATACCTTGAGAGGTTGTCATTAAATTGTTTGGAGCACGTGCTGGGGGACCTGTATATAGCAGTAAGAGAAATGTTTCGTTTTTCTATCTTTAGATTCACTTCCAGTACTTAAATTTCACCAATATTTTTTACTAGACATTGATGATCTAGATTTTCTTTAACATACACTAACACACCATCATTCTTATGCAGGTTGCCTTCGTTATAATATGCCTTATATCCAATTATATTCACTATAGTGAGGTCATCTATTTTGTAGGTTTCAGACAATATGATTAGATCTGATTTTTGTTCAAACTGATCCAAAAATATCAAAAATTCATCAAAGTTTTTTGTTACACTACGTATATTCAAGTGAATACACGTTAATCCACCGAATTCTTTAAATTTTAGTTCAGTTGGGTCATGAAGGATTTTTGCGATAATTGGATAATTTTTGTAATCCCTGATATATGGGTCCATCTTGTATACAGATTTATTTATGTAACTTAAAAAATGTGAGCATCGAATCTATAAATTAGTAACTTGATGTATATTATATTAATATGTCTAAATTCAAGTTGAGATAAAAAAAAAATACAAATTGATGTGAATATGATAAAATAGATTTATTAGTCACCTTGTCTTGTTTTTTTTTTTGACCTCTTAGCTCTCTTAGTTTTTCCTTGATCTAAGTTTTTTTTTGGGTTCTCTGAATTGTTGATGGATGCCTTTCTTGAGGTTTTCTGTAGTATTTTCTTTACGCCTTTGATCTGTGTTTCTATAGGTAGGTGGTTGACAATTTCTGTTTTATGTGTGTCATTGGATATATTCTCTTCTATTTCTATTTCTACTTCCCTTGGAGATGGTGTTGGGGGTTCACTTACGACTCTCCTTTTTGGGATTGGAGATATATTACTATTCTTCTCATTTACTTCCAAGTCTTTCTTTATGTCTGATGCTGTATACACTTCACCTTCCACTATAAGTTTATTTTTCCGTATAATTGCTAGCTTGTTGGCAGATCTAGCTTCTTTAAGGCCTATTACTAAAGTTTTTGTTTCTTTCAGTCCCTCTTCAGTTAAGTCTTCAGTTATAATAACTTTTGTTCCTTTTAATTTCGATTGGCTTCTCAGTATTTCCTGTCTTCTCATCTGGCTACTAAGCGATAATAGTATAGGTCTGCTATATCTAGGTTTCTTTCCTAATCTAAAAATATTATAAATTTCTTGTTTACTTAAATGCACATCCAGTTTTGTTATTGCTAGTTTGGTGAATTCGTCTATAAGTGTTCCCTGATTTTCTTCTGGTGATTCTTCGATGCCATAGATGACTAAGTTGTTTTGTTTTAATAATTTTTCAAGTTTGCAAACTTTATTTTTCAGTATTATGTTTTCGTTTTCAAGTATTTCAACTTTGTTGTTAATTACTTTCACTTTTTCTTGGACAGCTATTAACGAATTCTGTGTTACTTCTTCCAGAATAGTGATTCTTTTGTTCAAATTTTCATTCACATTTTTTAGAAGCAGGTACACATCTTTTATAGACACTTCAGAATCTTCCATATCAATTTGTCGATGCGTACTACTGGTATTTATGATATCGGTTTACTTCTACTCCTGATAAGGGCATTATCACGAACAGTTTTCAGTTTTTTGGCACTGGATGGACTGAATTTTAGGTTTACACGAATTTGTTTTTATCAATTGTTCTATAACTCTTTATAATTTCAATTTGATTTAACGATGATTGGATTGCTCAACACTTTGTATACATTTTGATAGGTTTTCCAACTCAGGTCTTTGTTTAATTCTAGTAGAATTATGATTTATATGTAGGAGTTATACATTGTTGTCGTACACGTCGTACGTTTCTTTACATCGTCTTTCATGTATGAAGTAGCCAATAACTTTCTCCTGCCCATCCTGGATCTGAGAAAGGACTGTTCCAAGTCCCACGTTGCTGGCGTCCGTATTTAAAATGAACTTTCCGTCAGGTAGGGGATAGTTCAAAATATGAGCATTGATCAAAGATCTTTTCAACGTCTTGAATGAGTCTTGGCATTCCTCAGACCACTGGAACTACATCCGCCCTTCTATGAGTCGGGTCAGTGGTTTGGCGATGTTGGCAAACCCCAGCACGTACCTGCGGTAGTAGGTGCATAAACCAAGGAAGCTCATGTATGTCTTTTGGAATGGGCCAGTCCTTAACTGCTTTGATCTTTAGTTCGTCCACTGCCACTCCTTCCCCAGAGACGTCGTGGCCAAGGTAATGGACTTCTTTCTGGAACAGATGGCATTTCTTGGGACTAAGTTTCAATCCAGAACTCTTCCATGAGAACCCCTTGAGAACCGTCTCCATCAATCTCTCGAAGGTCGCTGGAGCATTACAAAGCCCGAATGGTATAACCGTGAACTGCCACAATCCTGAGCCGATGGTGAAAGCAGTCTTTTCCTGATCTTCTGGGGCCAATTCAACTTACCAATATCCACTCTTCAAATCCAAAGTCGAGAAAATTGTGGAGCCGGCTAGCGTGTCTAGGGTGTCGTCGATTCTTGGAAGAGGGTAGCTGTCTTTCTTCGTCACGTGATTTAGTTGGCGATAATCCACGCAGAACCTTGTCGAGCCGTCCTTCTTCTTCACTAATACGACTGGGGAAGACCAGGGGCTGTCAGAAGGTTCGATGACCCTTCTTTTTCCATATCGCTGACTATCTTGTCTGCCTCTCTCGATTCTACGCTGAACCTCATTCGTTCTGCCGCCTTTTCTTTCTCCAATATCGAAGATCTCCTGGTTCTTCTTGACTAACTCCCTCAGTTTTGATCGGTGAGTTGTATGTCCTTGGAGGAAATTTCAATCAACTTCTCCAACTCTTTAGGCAGGTTGATGGCTTGGCTAACAGAACTGCGTACATGCCGTATCACAGAGGAAATGGACGAACAGTGCCCCAGCATGGTTCCTTTCTTCAAGGTCACGGGAAAATAGTTGACATTCATGACCCTGACTGGCACAACTTTATCAACACGCAACAGGGTCTTCCCCAGTGCGATTGCTCGCCCAATTTGCTCCTCTGATCGTCTCTTCGCTTCTTCCATGAAGCACCAGCTCTTCTCCGCCGACACGTAGGACGCCGTAGCTCTTCTCCGCCGACACGTAGGACGCCGTCTTGAAAATTCAGCTCGAACCCTCTGGAATTCATTATGTCCATTCCAATGATCGTATCGTCCTCGATGTCCGCCACGAATGCAGGATGTTTCAATTTAGTGCTGCCCAACACCAATTCAATTGGTAGTTCTCCAAGTACAGTGGCTGGCACCTCTGTTACTGTGCGTAGCTTCCAGCTTGACGGTTCAATTCTTGCCGGTGTTTTGGCAAAGGTTGGCCCAAGAATGGTTCTCGTCACACCTGTATCTAGCAGCATTTTATCCATACGCTCTGGCTGAAGCTTCGAATTGTCGCCGGTAATTTTCCCAAGGAGTTTTTCCGTCGAACTGGGGCGGCTTCATGGAGAGCTTTCCTGTTTCAGAACTGCCTTTCAGTTCCGAAATCGAGTTATCGGTAACATATTCTGTGGTGTGGGCAGAATTAACGATTTGGTGTTGTTTTCTTCATCTTGCTGATTTCTGCCTCAAATCCGCCTTTGATTTCATTGCCTAACTTTTTTTCCATTTTCTTCATTTCCGCTCCGATTTCATCTTTGATCTCCCCTTTGATTTCCTCTCTGATTTTGTCTATCTCTACACACTACAAAGCTCTTTCTTCAAGCCTTCTGCTGGAGAAACACCATCAATTGAATAATCCAGATTAGAAACATTCAATGAGAAAAGGTCTAAACCATTGACCAATCTCAACTTCATTATATGTTTGTAACACAATGATAAAAATGTAAACAGATGATGGTGTATTTTTTCGAACATACCGTTTAGCAACGTCTCTGCTGTTCAGCAATAGTAATTTCAAGTATTCACTTTCCATTTTGATTAAATTTAAGCACCACAAAAGCCCCAAAAATGTGAAAAAACACTCCACAATAGCGAACGACACTAAAACCAATGACGCTCTTATGACAGTAATCAGATTGTGTGCCCTACGCCGCCATTTTGGGTCACGTAGGTTGTATTGCTCTATATCGACAACGTTGACAGCGGCAGTTATGGTTGTAATATTAGTTTTAATTTCATAAACATTATAATGAATTAACAGAGTATAAATACTGTATTTGTTATTAATATTTATACGTTTTGTTATTGTATGTAAGTTTCCCGAAAAAGTCTTCAATAACTTGATTATGTTGAAAAGTATGATTTGATTCATCTCTAATCTCAGAAGGGATGTTTGGTATCAGGAATACTCTCAGTTCCTTTGGAGGAATCTGAGATATTAACCTCAAGTGGAGATGTAGTTTCTAAGGAAATGGTATTGTGATAATAAGAGTTATTGTAGATTGGGAAATTTATAGGCGTATGGTGTTATTGAGGGAGTAATCGGTTTCGATGAGCTATTTTGTCATATCCTGACTTTTCTATTGGAGACGGTCTCCTGCGTTTTGTCTGTGATGTTATTCTGGCGTAAGAGATTCCGCTGTTGTGATTGGTCTTATTATGAGCTATATAAGGAAAGTTGTGACTGCTACGATGGAAGGGTTGTGGACCAGCTCTTCGTTTCAATGGAGGATACACTTGTACTGCTTCGTAGTAGGACATATATTCTTATGTGCTTGCCTTACCTATCGTACTCCTTACAGCTTTTCTTGTTGTTGGCTAAGTGTTGGCCATCACAAAAGATGCATTTGATAGGAGCCGTACAATTACTGTTATGGTTCTCTCCGCAACGAGGACATCGTGCTGCACTTCGGCAGTTCTTGGCTGGGTGGCCAAAACGAAGGCAGTTTTGACATTGACGGATAGGCGGTATGTATGTCTCGACTCGTGTAGAATATTTAAAAATATTTACATCATGTGGCAGTGTGTTACCTTGAAAAGTAACTAGCATAGTTGTGGATGGCACATATGCTACTTCTCCATCAATTGTAGTTTTCCTATTGAATCGATGAGCCTCAATGATTTTTAGAGAGGATTTACTAAATTCAATAACATCTTCTGGATTAATTGATAGGTCCACGTCTCGAATAATACCATTAATTGCTATGAAGTGTTGGGGTATGTATGATGCATAGCCTTTTGAAATAATCGTGGCATTAGTTAACAGTTCATTGCATCCTATGGGTTAGAAAACTGTACTCCTATTCGGTTATTACCCTTTTTGGTAAAGCTTATTATATTTTTAATATTCGCATGGTGAAATATTTTGCCCAAATCCATGGGATGCAATGAGGTTCCTTGCTTTTTCTCAACCATAACAAAAAAAGGTCCAAAATCAGTGTTGGTGTAGGTAATTTTCCTTTGTAACTTTCGGTACAATTCATTATTTTTGTGCAAGCATAGTTTGCTCATGTTTGAATTGTTCTGATAGGATACTAAGTTCTGAGTATAATGTTTCTGTTGCCTGGGACTGTGCAGGAGATAGTTGATGTAAGGATTTTATGAATGTTTGTGAGGAAGGAGATAGAAGATTATTTAATATCAAGTTTGAATTGTCTGTTGCCATGTTTTCATCTGAAGAATGGTCTCCAGGGGATCGGGGGATTCGTCCCCCATCTACTGTTTAGACTACACAGGACTAAGCAAGCAAAAGTTTTGCAACTAAAGTACCAATAGAAGTTATATATAAAGTTTGACTCACTGATGTTTTTCAAGGTAGCACTCACACAAAATTAGTGTAGTAATTGATGACAAAATTCAATTTCCATACCAAGTTTTAAATTCAACGCGTTTCACATGTGTTTTACCTAACCTCTATATTCTAGATTAGCAATTTGGCTACAAAAGTAGTAGTGACATTTTTTGTTTTAATCAGATTCAAGTCGTCACCTTAAATTGGAAATTGACATCATTAAATAATTTATACAGGTCTGTCAAGTACGCAATATCATTCTTTGAAGTGATGAGGTTGTTTTGCAATTCTTTGTCTTTGTTTTCCAAGAACTCCATTACAGAGTCAAATAGAATGTAAAATCGAGTCAGACAGTTACCTCTTGATAACTAACGCTCTTATGTGTGAAATAGCAGTCGGTTTAAATCTTTATCACTAGCAACACAAAGCTGATTAAATAATGTGTCATTTAAAGAGCTCTGATTCTTCGACTGAATGGACTGCCGTATAGTTAACAGCTTCAAATCTCTGTGGATGGCTTCATTCCGCACGAACCATTGAGCATTCACCAGCATCCTGAGAAGTTTGTTTTGCAACTTCTCCAAAATAGAGAGGTTTGACGGAGCGGTTTGTCCCCAAGCACCTGAAGCATACATGAAGACAGGCTTGAACATCGTGTTGTATAGTAAAATCTTATTTTTAAGATTGAGTTTTGAATTTCTATTGACCAGAGAATAGAGTTTAGCTATCCTCATCTGCACTTTGCTCTTGATATAATCAATATGATTTGTCCAGGTGTGTCGGCGGTCTACCCAAAGACCTAGGTACTTGACTCGCGTTTGCCATTCGATCTGCCTGTCTGAAATAGTGACCCTTGTGTCTAGAGAGACTTTACATCTCCCCAAGTCTATCGCCTAAGTTTTTTCTTCCCGAATCTTCTTCACCCGAATCTTCCAGTCAAGGTACCAACGTTCGAGGTCATCCAATGCGCATTGCATGAAGACGACCGCCAACGCCCGACCCATGGAAGAAGCAGGGAGAACCGTATTATCGGCGTAAAGGGAAACCTTCACGTGATCGAACCTAGGAAGGTCGCTCACGTAAAGGCTGTACAGTAGTGGAGACAGCACAGCTCCCTTAGGCACTCCAGCTTGGATTTTCTTGACGGGAGACAGGGTCCCTTCAACTCGGACCTAAAATGTTCTGCCTTTCAGAAAAGACCTAATCCACCGGACCAGACCCAAGGCAGATCGAAATCGAGCATTTTGTGTAGCAGGCCTTCGTGCCAGACTCGGTCGAAGGCTTTCGAAATATCCAGGAGGACGAGATGGACTCTCTTCCTGTTGTTCAGCTCTGAGATGGAATTTTCGACCAGTCTCAGGGCCTTCAACTCGGTGAAGTGTGCCCTCCTGAAGCCAAATTGTTCGTCAGGCAGAACATTTCGGTCTTCAACCTCTTCTGTCAGCCTTTGCAGCACAACACGTGAGCTTTGCTCAACTTAGCCGTCGAGCAAAGCAGACTAATCGGACGATGATTCTGGGGAAACAGCGGGTTCTGGACCTGTTTTGGAATCATGACAAATACGGCATGCTTCCATCTTCGAGGGAAGTATCTGAGAGTGATTGAGCTGTTGATAATGTCCAGCAGGTATCTGATGAAGTTCTCCGGGAGCTGCTTCAACAACCTGTTGTTGATTGAATCAATTCCCGGAGCCTTCTTGGGTTTGGAGGCCCTAATATACCTCCTCACTTCTTCCTCCGTAGCTTGACGGATCACGTCGTCATCATTTTCCCTAAGGATGCTCCGAACCCGGTGTTCCAACCTGATATAACAGTTAATATCCTCATCCGGATCCACGTTAAGTTGAAACTGAATTTCCATTGTGTCTGCAAAGGCCAACGCCTTCTCGGTGGCGGAGTAGCAGATACCGCGCTGTCCGTGAAGAGGGGTGGGAGCGGTTTTCCTCTTCTCGAGCCTGCGGATGACTCGCCAGGACTCGTCATCCCCAGGTACGAGCGATTCCAAACACTCGCTCCATTTCTCGTTTCTATAGTCAGTAATGGCCTATTCAACCTGGTTGCCCGTCCTGCTAGCCGCATCCTTGTCTCCAGGATAGAGAGTCTGCTGATAAATTCATCTGAGTCGATTTCTCTCCCGGATAAGGTTCTTTATCCTGGAAGGAAACTCATTGTAGTTCCACAGAGGACACTCTGTCCTAGTTGTTCACAGACAATTCGAAATCTGCCACTGCCTCGTTGAAACCGTTGCGAGTTTGAAACACCTCACGGTCTGTACGTGTCTCCACTAGGTGAACCTTGAAGGCTTCCCAATCCGTGGATGATCTCATGCGATAATCATGGGGAGGGGGATCATCACCCAGCATCAGGATGACTGGATTATGATACGAGTCAAGTTCCGACAAAGTGTACACTTCGCGGGACGAAACGTTCTTGAGCAGTGCGATATCAAGCACGTCAGGCCTTACATCCCCAAGGTAGAACATGGGCTCATCTGGACCCATCACTCGATACTCATGCCTATCAGCATGCGCATGGAGCGCTCGGCCGTTCTCATTGGTAAGTCTGCTCCACAGATTGTGCTTGGCGTTGAAGTCACCAGCAGCAATTGTGGGGGTATTTGTCGTCAGCAGTTCATCCAGTGATTCTGGGAGTGTATGATACCGCGGAGTGTTTTAAACTGAGATTAGTCTATGACGACCTCTTCTCAGCTGGAGCTGAACGCCCACGGCTTCCGTGCCATGTAACTGATCCGAGTCAATGCCAAATTTTAGGTGAGGAAGATTACGTTTGACAAAATGCCAACTCCTCCTCCAGCACGTCCAACGCGTTCTCTGTGGTAAAAACGGTAGTTTGGAATACCAAAAGGTTCATTGTGCATGGGTTTCCTGCACCAGTGCAACATCGATTTTATGTTGTATTAGAAAATTCTCAAAATCTAATTTCTAATTTGAAAAAACTGTTGGCATTCCAAAATAGAACCTTAAGAGAACTAGGCAATGTTGGTTGTCTAGCCATCAAGAGGTTCCAATTAGCACGTTGGTGTTCACCGTAAACATCTTTTCGAGTACGGGGACTGAATGAAGAGTTTCTTCATCTGGTCTTCGATGGGCGGGGACTACTGGGCGCCTCGGTCGGCCTGGTAAAGGTGTTACCGCTCCTGCGGAGCTCATTCCCGGGCGTTTTCTAGATGCTCCGGTAGGACGCTTTCCAAGTGTGGGTGCATTTGCAGCTACTTTGGTCCTCCTGCGAACCTTGGGAAACTCAGGACAAACGCGGTAGTTTGCAGTATGCACGCCCTTGCAATTGGGCGGATCTGCTCGTGGCTTCTTGCACTCACCTGAAAGGTGTCTGTCGGCGCATTTGACGCAAATGGGAATAGCTAGGCAGTTCCGTTAGCTATGTCCGAACCGCTGACATCGGTGACACTGCCCTACCAGTGTCTTTTGGTATTGGGGTTTCCCATTAACGTTAAGGAGATCCCGGACGTCATAAATATGCTTCTGATTTTGGTTCACTTCAACCAAAACCAATGGGAGCGGTCGATTTCCTCGCATCATCCTAAGGCGTCCTCATGTCAGCGGTCTCTAGATGTTCCAGGACTCCTCTGAAGACGGCTCTGATTTGCCTGTCTTCAGGTAAGGTATACGTGTTGTGGGGGATTTTTTCCCTCACCAATAGTTTGGACATACTCCTGTGGTCCTCGGCCGAAGAAGGCTGAACCTTGATGCCGTCAGCCATGTTTACTGCCTTGGAAAGTTTACCTTATGGAAGGCAGCCAGCTTTGTGAATTAAACCCACTTGTCCTTCTGGCGAACAACAATTGGGGGAACGCGTGTTTTTCTGGTGCTTTGGGACAACTCAGCACGCTGAGGGAGAGGGGAGCTGGTTCCCTGATCGCTGGGGTTTTCAACATGATTTAGATTTTGGGATGGCTGTTTTGTGCTACCCTGTATAGTCGAAATCAATTTTTCAGACTTATTGTCGTCAACCGACATTTCATGGTCACCTTCGACGGAAGACTCTGTTGTTGAGAGTTCTGACTCTGAAGTGTTGTTCTTGGCTTCGTCCCGGAGCTTTGACATCTTTTTAGCAACTTTTTTGGGCTTGGTGCCGATATTTTTGTTTACTGGAGCGACTGGTTTAGATGGAAGAGGAGAAAACTCTTCTGGAAGGCGAAGCTTTTTGTTGGCCGTTTCTTGCGGCTTGATCGTATTTTCGTCGTTGTTTGTCTCTGACTGAGCAGATAGAGTGGTGCCGACAGGAGTATCTCTGGATGATACATTCCGTGACGGACGCTCGAGAAGCTCCCTGGCCCCTGGCGGAGGGCTCCCGAACTGCCGCCACGGGGCTGCCTCTTAGCAGCTCTGATGGTCTCAGGCCCAGGCGATCAAGCAATAAACCCATGAAGGTAATTACTTCACCCCTGTCCCTGGCCATCAGACTGTCAAGCAGTTCCTCCATACTGCTGATGAAAAACTCACACCCTTTGATATCCCAATGAACAGTTCCGTGAAAGTGATAGTTTGGACGCACTCACCAGAAGTGTGGAGGGTCCTTGCGCACTACAACCAACGCACTCACTAATAGGAGAGATTTAACTACTGGTGAATGGCTGATCATCCACCAGAAATAGTCGTATTTGTGGAAAAAATTTCGATATTATCGCAGCGAAAAATATTCTTTATGTCAGTTTGACAGCTAACGTCAGTTTGACAGCTACTGGATGGATGGTGCGCGCGCTTTTATATGAGGCAGCGGGCGGGCCTAGTACTTTCGAGAATGGAGACTAGAAACTTCTCGCTTCGTATTGAAGCTTACCGCCATCTATTGTACAGTTTGACAACTATCGGACAGGAAATAGTTGCTATCTGGTCCCCTAGATGACGTTACACGAGGAAACGCGCGTTAACCGTAAAGGAGCGGTAAAGTTTGTGTTGAAAGAAAAAAAAACATTTTTAAATCAGCCATCGCACCTCTAAATCGCTTCAACGCCCCCCAATCTTCTCTGTGCCCTTTACTGCCCTCGAATAGGCCTCCAGTGCCGACTTTCAGAAAGACTGGTCTATTGCTAAATAACACGACGGTACGGTATCGTAAAATCGCGCTCCAAAATACCTATCCATCTCAATTTTGAAGAATATGGGGGCGAATATTTTTGGAGTTTTGCGACATTTTTCCACAGCACAGAACGTACGAGTATTTGAAGGTGCAATGATATCATTTGAACAATGATAACAAATAAATCGTATATATTACAATACTATAATTTAAACTATTCAAGAAAAAAAAAAATAGAAACGCCGGCGCCGGGACTAACGTTGTGTTGGATCCTTAGACATTTTGTTAAGTTTTCTTATATAGTTAATGTATTACTTTATATCTGTCCATATTCTTTAGTGGAGCACTTTTCTAGAGTTCTGCATTCACATATTGAGGAAATCTGAAAATATTAAAAGAAATGTTTGATTGTTGAGCCACAGTAAATGAAGTGTAAAAAAAAAAGATGAATGAGAAAATAAGAGGTGAACAGTACCTTGCAAATTAATTCTATCGTCCTTTGAATTTAGAAACTTCTGTTGAGATGAAGGCCACTAAGATGCAGCTAATTTTAAATAACTCTACTGCTGATTGATGTAGCCTTTAAACATTTCAAATATCACACACAAGAGTCACGCAAGCAGTTAGATATCAATCCCGCTGAAGTGCCTAACGATAGCTTGAAGATCCCTTTTGTTACAGATTACATATTTTGTTTATTTGTTTATCATTCAGTATATATTTTTTGTTCCATTTAGTAAGCTATGAATGAGATATGTTTATAAAAAAAAGTTGTAGTTGTTGATTGTCAAAAAAAGGTCAATTGACGTCAAAAAGTATAATTTGGTATTTTCTTGAAAAATAAAGTTTCTAAGGAAATTACATGGTCCTTTAACCGGATTAGACATCAAAATATTGTATTTACAGTCCACAAATACGCACTGAAAAGGAAACATGTCTGAATATCGAAGAAGATCTCAGAGAAAAAATGCTGGCAAGACCAATAATTTTGATGATTATGTTCGATGGCCGCTGGCATTAGAGAGTTATAAGTATTCATGACACTGTTCAGTCAGAATCAAATATCTTCATGTCTTCGCATCAGCAAGGAGACGCAACTCAGGTGCTGGAAATTGTCCAAACAGCTCCCATAGAAGAGCCGAAAGGTTCCGGATTTCATGTACAGTCTAATAGAACTGGCAATAGGGATGGAACAGATCTAGGATCGATCAGGTAGCCATCAAAAGTATCAGATTCTACTAGAAAATCGGCAAGGAAATCAAATGAATCTAAGGTATCTTCAAATAGGGTAGAAATTGAAAGGAAGCGTTTGGCGATGCATCATATGCATGCATGCATATGATGAGGGTTCAAAATGTATCAATATGAAAATTTCTGGAGTTCATGAAGGGGCAAGAATCTTCCAAATGAGTGGTTTTAGAACAGTTACAAATTTGTCTTTACCTTCTCAAACCATCGAGATGGATAATTTCAAAGGTTATGTACATCTTCAGGGACTACATATTCAAGATATGGTAGATGCAAATCCTACTGTTCTCATAGGTCAGGACAATATCCATTTAACAGTAGCAAGAAAAGTTTATCAGGGTTCTGAACATAGTCCAATTGCTACTAAAACTAATTTAGGATGGGTTATCCATGGTAACACTTCAGAATCTGATCAAAATATATATATAGCTTCCACATTTGTTCCTGCGATAACAATGATGAACTGAATCGTCTAGTCAGGGAATCTTTTAGTACCGAATCATTTGGTGTTTCCGTTAATAATTGAATTATTGACATTGCTCATAGAAGAGCCCTTGATATTTTGGAAAAAAACACAGTTTATTTAGAAAATGAAAAACGATATGAGACAGGGTTGATTTGGAGAAATGACAATGCAACTTTACCAGAAAGAAGGTTGTATTGTATTGAGAAAAAAATGTTGAGGGATAAATCATATTTTGATCAGTACTGCAACAAAATCAGTGACTACTTAAAAAAGGGGTACATTCGAAAATTAGAAACTTCCAAGGCGATTGAACAAAATTCTCGCACATGGTATCTTCCACATTTTGGTGTCGTAGATCCTAATAAGTCCAATAAGTTGAGACTTGTTTTTGACGCTGCCGCTAAGAGTAATGGTACCAGCTTAAATGAAAACCTTCTGCAAGGTCCGGATTATCTGACTTTATTACCAGGTGTTCTGATGCGCTTTCGTCGATCGAAATGGAGTTTCTTAGGGGATATAACCGAGATGTTCCATAGGGTAAAAATTCGCAAGGAGGATAGATGTGCACAGCGGTTTCTTTGGCGGAATGGCGAGCAACATAGGCAAATAGATGAATACGAGTTACAGGTGATGATGTTCGGTGCTTCTTGTTCTCCATGTTCCGCATAATATGTTAAAAATTTAAATGCTAAGCAATCGAAATATCCTGAATTGATTAAAGACGTCGGGAGAAATTTCTATGTTGATGACTATCTGGATTGTTGTGATACAGAGCAAGAAGTACTCTCAAAAATGGAAAGAATAATTGAACTCCATAAAAATGGTGGTTTCGATATTGTGAATTGGTCTTCAAATTCACCTTTGGTTATCTCAAAATACGGAAACGAACATGTCGAAAAATATTTCAATAAGTCATCGTTGGACCGCATTTTAGGAGTATGGTGGGATGTGAAATCTGATTCGTTTACATTTAAAGTCGTTTATCATATGGTTCCCAAAGAAATAACTGACGGTACGGTGATTCCTACAAAAAAGTTTTGCAGTTGGTTATGTCGATTTTTGATCCCATAGACTTTCTCACATTCTTGTCTATTAAGGGAAAAATCATTCTACAGGCAATCTGGCGAAGTTGCATCAGATGGGACGATAAGATTTCAAAAACAATCTTCCATAGATGGTTAGAATGGTTGAAACGGTGGGGAGTTCTTTTCACTTGTATGACAATTCGTGCAATTCACTTGGAAATCGCACACTCCCTCACTGCTGATGGTATAATAATGGCTATAAGGAGGATGGTATCACGCTAGGGTCCAATCAGACGCCTTTATTCAGAGAATGGCACACATTTCAAGGGAGCGAATGAAAAACTTTTGAAATTGTACCGTGAACTTGATCACCAGGAGCTAACTCGAAGAATGACAGAGATGGAGATAGAATGGCACTTCATTCCACTTGGTAGTCCACATATGGGTGGATGCTGGGAAAGGTTAATAGGCTCGGTCAAGAAAATTTTGGGGGTTACTTCAAAGATAGAATCTCCTAAGGATGAAATTTTATCAACATTGTTCGCGGAAGCTGAGTAGGCAGTAAATTGTAGACCATTAACTCATGTTTCAGCCGATCCCTCCGATCCTCAGTGTTTAACGCCAAATCATCTACTGATTAGTTCGCCCTCAGAAAATCCATTTCCAACAAAACTCGAAGAACAAAACCTAAGAAAGCAGTGGAAGAAGTCAAGAAACTCGGAGAGTTCATTGCGACCTGTAAATAAGACAAAATTATATATCAACATTATTCTTATACCATAACAGATAGACGTGAAATGTATGAAGCAATAATGATATTCGTTATTATTATCACATCTTTTACAATAGGCCCTTTCATCATAAGACGAGCGCAAGGGTAGCCGTTATATTGAAATGGCGGTAATTCAAAACATTCGTACTGTTTTAATCAACAATGGCTGGGCAAGGATTATTATCTCTACAAACAAATAAATTATTGGTAAAAACCATTGATGGTGCTTCACTTGTTAATGATTCAGTTGAGGCTCATAATTGTGAACAATTAAAAAGGTGGTTAAAACGTCATGGGCATCCGCAAAAAGGAAAAAAGTGAAGACATTATTAATTAGACAAATATGTAAATACTGAATTGAATATGTTTAGTAATTTTTATCAGAGGGAAATATTTAATACAACATAATATATACGAAATTTATAAAATTTACAGTCAAAAATACAATAAGGAATAATGTACGTATGTTGAAGTTTCTGATAGCTTAAAGGATCAGGGTTTTGTTCAGTTGGACCACTTTCTCCAATGGAATGTAGTTAGCAAATATACCTAAGTAACCTTGGTAACATCATCAATATATTTAAAACCTCCGTCACTCCTGCCACATTTTTTCCCCGTAATTCACATTTTGCACAAGCTTCAATATGTAATTTGCTTGATGATTTGATTATTTTTTTGCGATATTCAAGGCTTTGGAAAGTGTATAAAATAGTGTATGTGTTGCTTTTGAATGATTTGTATCGTGTATCACTTTTACATACTCCATAACAACACCGTTTTGTTGTTCCTTTTCGTACAGATAACATAATTATAATGTAGTACAAAATTCTTTTCTGATTATTTTGACTTACTTCTTTTTTTTTAATTTTTTTTTACAATTAGTAAACTTCAATTTATATTATTATTTTTAAAACATGAGTACGAAAAATATGGCTGATGGTGACGCATGCGCACAAAAAAAATGTGATGAAAAGGCCTATTCCAAAAATTTATTCTTGGCATGTTTTTGTCAAACTCATTAGTATAAGATTACAAAGAGAGGCCAATATAATTTCAATTTAATTTTGGATAACCGTAGATAACGTCTTCAAAAACATCATCACACTTTAATTATATATTTGTTTCACTTTTTCACTCTTGTCTTTAAACTTAACTCAAAAGTCCAATGATCGTTATACCAGAGTAGAGGTGAGGTACCTAACCTCCAATCTTTGTTTATACACTTGTCAGAATAATTTTTTTATGTTTTGGTTTTTTACTTGTTGGGACCGTTCCAGAAGTGTTCTGTGACTGTAATGCTCTGCGCATTGATTCGGCGTCGATACGGGACGGTTCAATAACAGTTCGAAATACAGAACCAAAACAAACCTATTCATTACTACACCAAAGTAAAGCTTCCAAACAGTGCATCATAAGTTCGTTGAGGTGTCAAATTGAAGAAGGCAATGTTAGTTGGTGTACTCCTTGAAGGCAATTTCAAAGTTTCTCTTTTCTGTACTCTTAAGGCGAGTTCATATTAGAACGATTGCGATAATATTTTTGCGGTTTCGCAAATATACCCTGTTCATGTTGAAGCAGGCAATATCTAGGGATTTCATTGTTGAATTTAAAATTTTATTACATGAACCTGAATGATGATATACGACTCATACGAATTACAACTTTCAAACCCAGACCCCATTATATCAGAATATAGGACTAACAATTTTCTCAAGTTTTGTTTAATAGGATCGTGTACTGCTGGCAGTAACTTATCTTAACGTTACTGCCTGCAGGGGCGAGGGGTTCTTTTTTGCAAAATGAGTTCTCTTTAATGAGGGGCCAACCAAATTCAACAATTTATTCAGTTATGAGAGAGTGAGCCTGAAATAGTTGAAATATTTCTCTGGATCACTAATTCTCATTTATTTCAGCCACAAGATTGTGATAGTGATATTTTCTTCTATTTTCGAAAATATTTCCCACTATAAAGACAAGGTTTTCTCAATGAAGCTTTTTACGGTAAATTTGATATAATTTGAACAACCTGACACATTTGTCCATTTCGGATTCAATTTTGATGTATGGGCTTAAAAAACGAGAATCAAAGCAATATAACTACTTTATATGTTGACGTAGGTATAACATTTTGCGGAAATCGCAAAAAAGTTCAATTTTTTCAACTTTTTTACGATAAACACGACGACATTTTAAATCGCACTTTTTATGCGATGTTCGTTCCAACATGAATTAGCCTTTACCACCCACAGATACAGAATAGTAAAATTATGTGCTCTTTGATATAATCAATCAAAACAACAATAATAGTTGCAGTTACTTGAGTATTAATTTTTAATTAATAGCTTGAAATGGTTCAGAAAGTGTTATTTGTCTGTCTAGGTACATGTTATTGTTTTGTAGAGTTAATATCCGTAATGGTGATTATTATAAGAATACTTTTTTTTCATCAAATTACATTATATTATGGTACATGAAGAAAAGGCTATTAACAGTGGTATCTAACTGGTAATTACTTTGGAAGGTTTTATTAATATTGAATATGTACAAGTAATGCTAAATTGCTGCTAATTAAATGCTTATATCCAATTTTCAGGTTATGATTTTGGTATCTGAATGTATTCCAAAACATAAATGTTTTCCTTCCAGTTTTTTCAGGAAAAAAACGATATTGTTGAAATTCATTTATACTATTTTAAAAATATTCCCAATCTTGTCTACAGTATTATATCAGCTAAATTTTTCAACTGATTCGGTAATCAGATGTTTTTCTTTAAGGAAATATTTGTCGATCACCTATTGCAGATGCTGTATTTCAGCATTTAGTAAAAGAAATGGGTACTGCAGATGAGTGGGTTGTAGATAGTGCAGGGATTGGTGGATGGCATGTAGGAAATTCTCCTGATCATAGAGCTAGAAAAATTTTAAGGAATCATAATGTAGAGTATGACGGAAAAGCTAGACAGGTAAGAACAAAACACTGTTGAATTGAATTATTGAGTGCCCTATAACTAGGTAAGCCTCTTGATTTAGTTATTGAGTTTGTGTTCAAATTATTTGATTAAATATATAGCTGGATTCTGTGTTAGCCAACAAACCATTACAAATTCAAATAAGTGATGAGGCGGGTCCAGATATGATAGCACATACCGAATCTGATCGCGTTTGGTTTTTTTGGTTTCAATCATAGTTACTGAATTTGCCTCAGTGTGATAGAACTTTCAAACGGGATGCTGCTCAATAAATGAATATTCACTCTTACCTCTGATTCAATTGAAATTGCTTTCTTCATTCTTTTGGAAGTTTCCTACATTTTTTGTATAAAGATAGAGAAATAGAAAGCCGAAACCTTTCTCTTCCAAGAATTAATCCCTTCTAAAACAATACTTCTTTCAATTTAAACAAGATTGCTATGGCAGGGATAAACTCAAATAAACGTATGAATGTCATTACTTACTGTCATCCTGATTTGAGAAGATATACCTCATTCATGATGTTATGAACAAAAAGAGTGTTTTATGTTGTAATGTTATCCAGATTAGTGCTGAAGAGGCAATAAAACAAGTGTGTTATTCCAAAGCATCGATGTACGCCATTGAGGATGGCAGTACTACATGTGAGTGAGAATTTATTTTTTTGTATACTATATTGTTTAGCGTTCCCGTAAATGATATCCGATTGAATTCCATAAAATGAATAGGAAAAAGTAATTTTTTCGTATAATTCAATGTTCATATAAAAGTAGTTATTTCGGAGGTACTACTAGTATGCTACCACTTTGGATGCAGTTTTGAAATACAAGATTTTCAAGTTTGCTTTCTCTTGTAGGTACATTTCTCTAAATTTTTGCAACTGCTATCACTAATTGCTAGTGCTCACCTCTTATGTCATACACTTCACAACTGCTTAACACTTTCACTTTGCTAAATGGAATTGCAGCAAGGATTCCATAATTCAAGTTAGTGCATTTTCAAATTGCTATTGCTATTCATATTAGGAATTGCTTCTCATTGCAGATGTTTTCCTTCAATACATAATTATTGAAATAATAACCAGATCATTTCGTTTCGCAATTAGGAAAGTTTCAGTGTACATATAAATTCAAGTTAATTTGATACGGCTTAATAGAAATTATTATTTCTTGATATTTGGCTCTTCGCAAACAATATTCACTTTTTACGTTTAACAGCTGATCAGAGGTTATCGAACTAAGGCTATTTTAGTTTTAACATAGATTATTAATTTGTCTACCTCTACAATCAATAAATTCTGTCCCGTTCTAAATCTCAATGCTGTTATTTTGCCAAAATTGTGAAAAAAAAATACCATCTCCATCAGTTAATCACTCAGATTGGGATCACATTCACAATATAAATCTTGCTGATAATGAATTTTATAAACCATCGCCAGTTGATCTTCTACTTGGAGAAAGTTCTCCGCTGGCAGTAGCCGAATACAGTCGATTTGCTCTGGTAGTATCAAAAAAGTGTCTTTGCTATTTAGTTATAGTTTTTTTGTGATTATTTTTAGTGCAAGTCAATTTTTACCATACTTTATCTTTCGGATAAGTTGGGGTAAGTTGGTGAACCTTTTACTTTAGAGAAATAATATATTTCCTGAAGGTGGTGGAAATAACATATGAATGTCAAAAGCCTCGCAGGGAGCTTGCAAAATGTGCCAACTGCGGTGGAGATCTCCCCGCCAATTCCAGGGACTGTTCAGTCTATCGGGAAAAGGCGGAGGAGCTCGAAGCCAGACAGAGAGACCAGAAACTGCCACCCCAAAAAACAGGTTCAAGCACCAGTCCCCAAACTGATTGCTGCGCAACCTCCTAAAGTTAACAAAGAGCCGGGATACAACAAGCCCTTGGGTCAACATCCCTTCCTTACCCATCACCGATGCAGGGTGGTGATTAAACCTATGACAGGTGCTCAGCAGAACCTCATGGAGGCAACCAACTGCTTCCAGAGGCTAAGCGAAAAGGTGAACCTCGCAGAGATAATTCGTTCACATAATGTTTCTATTCAAAGTTAAGGTGCGACCGGAACATAAGCTGAAGTACGAAATTTTACCACCTTCCAGATGGACCGCCCTGATGCTGTTAAAAGCAGCATCAAACATGTTGGCATCAAGCTTGCTGACGATACCTACATGTTTGTGGTATACAATTAGCTGTACTCCGCATGATTTGGACAATCTGTGTAATTCTGGGAATAAAGTGTTAGTTGTGAAAGACCTAACCGCCAGAAGGCGTGAGTAGAACTGCCACAATCAGCCGAACGCTAGTGGCTGGACATTGCTGGAGTATTGTCTGAACAATAATATTGTCATTGAATACCCCGAGGAGCCGACACATTACCCATGGAATGGTTCTTCGTCCACTATGATTGACCTTGTACTCAACAAGAACGACTACAACACAACCAACAAAACAGAACTCGTCAACTTGAAGAAATTTACTAACGTGAAGATCTTCGGGAAATTGCCAGTCAAGGGTAACTGCGTCAACAAGCAGAGGAGCGCGCTATATTTGGGAGTAATCCTGGATAGACGGCTGATTTTTCAGGAACATTTGACCTTGGCGATCCAACAAGCGGGTGCGGTGGTTAAACGCATGTACCCGCTCATATTCTTTTCCGGTCCCCTACCCACTCCCGTTCATTCATGGGAGATATATATATATCTCCCATGAATATATA
>NW_019294959.1:0-20724 GCF_000500325.1 Leptinotarsa decemlineata
AAAACACATGTGGTAGGTTCAAAAACACTTGGATAAATATCGTGAATACAGTTGTCAGTTCTCACGCAAACAGAGGCAGATGTCTCTACTCTGCTCTGTTAGTGACTTTTTTGAAAAACTAAAATGTTGACTAGCTAACTGGAGGGCCTTCCTCTCCTATCGCTAAAGAGAACGGTTGTGCCGATAACGACCGTCCTTAAAGATGGCACGTGGATGCCGTGGTCGGAGTGAAATTCCAAAGTGTTTTTTTCAAAAAATTAAGTCAAATTCAAATGAATATTGAAGTGAGAGGACTAGCGCCTCCCTAATGAAAAATTAAGTGTTTTTATAGAAGAAAACGTGAATCAGGAAACAGTGTGGCAGCATTGCCTCAATCAAGACAGCTGCGCCCCCAGACGAAGCATCTGTTCGCTATGAACGGATGGAGTCTGGCCAAATGCACCCGACTTAGACGCAACGGCCATATAAATTGAAGAAGAAGACGAAGTAGCTAGCTTCAGGGTGTCGGTTTTTTGTGACGCGCCAAAAAAAGTATAACTTTAAAAATAAGTTTCTTCAAGTCATTATGTGATGTCATCACCACTGCTGACATTTTCGTTCAATGTATTTTGGTCAGCGATCATGAATTTCAAATGTGTAACAATTATCTAGTTTTACGTCGAAGTGAAACACTCAACAAAACAATGTGTAATGAAAAAACTAACAGAAAATAACTGGTAACAAAATAGTTCATTAATACAAGGAACAATGTTTGGTAAAATACCAGGTAGGGAGAATTTTCCATTCAACTTTAGTTACGTAGTTCTCGCAGATAGAGCAACCCGACATTTTCCGATTGAATTATCATTTTTTTATCACATTCAGTGATAAGAGTTTTATTTGGTTTGAGAAGTTATTACTGTGCTGCATCTCAAATATTTCTTTAAATGATACAGTAACAGTTGAAATTCATGTTATATCGGCTTTATCCTGCTTTATTCAATTTGCTTTGCGTTCAGAATTTTGTGTGAAACAACCTTTGTTGTATATAAAACTATATGTATATCGCTATACATTTTTTTTCTGTTTCCAATTTCTGTTCATTTCAGTTAATATGGCATTCGAACTGAACAGATAAAAAAGCTAATTCATCAAGTATTTGATATGGGCATTTGTTCAGAGATGCTTCCTATACATCCTCAAATATTCGGAAGAAAACCTTACTCTATTTTCTATATTCAAATCACCACTCCAAATAATTGTTCTGGATGAAGAAAATTAAATGAATCAGTTCAAGTGAACGATTTCTTTTGTAATGAATCATATTATATATTCTAGCTGAATACTGATATTTACAAATGACAATATTTTCCTTGAAAAACAACAAAATCACTGTTGATAGTATATTCATCTCATATTCAGATAATCCAGCAATGATATACACGGCAGCAAGAAGAACAATTAATATTATGTTTTATAGTCAGAAGGAGAACCTATGTTGAGCTGAAAAATTGGTAGGCTAACATAAAACAATTATAAAATTTGGTTTTGTTTATCTATACAGGGTGTAACATAAGTACGTTAAGATATTCAAGTGACGTAGGTATTCCTGAGACAATTGTAAGAAAAAAAGTCTTCATTTACTTGTGTCCGGAAGTGCTTCGCTTAGGAGATAAAAGGTGTTTGTTCGTTTTTTAAATTACTTTTGCAAAAAATAAGTTATTTGCACGAAATTTAGTACACCGGTTTTTTTTGGGGTTCTCAGCAACTTCACTTAGCTCTCTAGGAGCTAAGTAATATGCATCGATATAGAAAATTTTAATATTTCGAAAACGATCACCTCAAGTGTTGTTGAGGATGTGCACAATTTTTACATGGAAGAAATGTGGGAATAATGGAATAATTCATGGAAAGTACCAAATGTTCACCGATATATCAGCTAGAGAGCGCACGCAGCGCCCTCTAGCTGTTATATTGCAATTAATACAAAATTATGTTTTCTTTCGGCAAAAAAACCTCAGAAACTGAATTTCGTGCAGATAACTCATTTATGCAAAATTTATTTCTGAAAAACGAACAAAAAATTTCAATTCAAACACCCTGTATCTATGAAACGAAACATTTCTAGACACAAGTTTCTGAAGACTTTTTTTCTGACAATTGTCTCAGAAATACGTCACTTCAATATTTTAACGTACTTATGTTACACTCAGTGAAGGAAATGGATGAACAGTTTAACATCCATTTCACTAGAGAACCATTTTCGGTAAATCAGTGTGATCTGGATTATCTAGAGTTGAATATGCCACTGTCAAAAATATCGTTTTTCCTCAAACCATTTACACCTGTATTTGTTAAAATATTAATTGTTTATTTGAAATCGAGGGGATTTGATGAAATATCAAATCGTATCCAGGTTTATGTGAACCATTGGCTTTTTTCATCAATCTTTGTTATTCTGAAGGAATTCTCCAAGAATGTTTATAGTTGGCTGTGATTCTGTCGTTATACAACAAAGATTATTCTGATGACTTCTTCAATTATAAAGTCATAAAGTCATCAGTTGTTTGTCAAGTCTCTCTAAACTCCATTCATGTGGAGTCAGAGACTGTTATCCAGAAATCAACATGGATTCTGTAAAAATATGAGCACAGAATCTGCTCTGTGTGATTTTCAAAAATGTCTTGTAGACAATCTTGATAAAGGTAAATATGCTCCTTATCTTTTCATTGACACTTTTCAAGAGCTTTCGTCTTAGTCAATAAGAGGTTTTATGTAGTAAGTTATAATTGTATGGGGGTTAGGAGGTTACCGCTAAAATTATTTGAATCATATTTCAATGGCAAAAGTTGTTAGACTGAAAGAAATTCTGAGTAGTTACCGTGAAATTAATCAAGATGTATCTCAAGGATTGTATTGGGACCTTTATTGTTCAATATATAATTATATAATTAGTCCAATGGAAAGAAACGATGATGTAAAAATAGGGTGTTATGCAGACGACACCAAGTTACTAATTTTACACAGAATCACAGAATGAAATCATTACTAGTTTTGGCGTTATCTGCGATGGCCACCTTTCAAACAATATCAATAGCCATCTTCTGTAAAAAATAATCAGTCTCAGATAGAATGTTGAATCCAATCTGATTTCAACAAGTTTGCCTTATATCGATCGACATTCAGGTTACAATACATCAAAAAAATCCTCCATGTTGCATCATATTCTGTTTCCGAAAGCTACATTTTCAGATTCGCTTTTACATGATTGAACAAGACACCCAGAATATTGACCAAACTATCCAATAACGAAATACATCAGTATTTCCAAATTCACCAACAGAGTTTTGTTATTCGTTGTCAGAGTCACTAAACGAAGCATTATTTCGATCGAAGGTAATAGTCGCAAATAAGCTACTTCGTGTCAATATTTCTACTCCGTTCGATAATGGGTAATCAGTGTCAGATAAAATGTTAGGAAGTCTCCTTCAGTCCAATATAATTTCAATAAATCCATTCAATATTAGCC
This sequence comes from Leptinotarsa decemlineata, assembly GCF_000500325.1. Taxonomy (NCBI): domain Eukaryota; kingdom Metazoa; phylum Arthropoda; class Insecta; order Coleoptera; family Chrysomelidae; genus Leptinotarsa; species Leptinotarsa decemlineata. The sequence continues at coordinate 3,509 of NW_019294959.1, forward strand.
AACATCCAAGTTGAAATCCAGGAATACTAATCCACTATGTTATTTCACATTATGCTTCCAAGAATCGCCAGTAAGGATCCGCTTCATAATTGAACCAGTCGCGATATTCACCAGAAGACCTAATAATAAAAAACACCGGTGTCTTCAAAATAGTCTTTATAATTGAGTTATTCGATCTCGGAATCACTGAATGAAATATTATTACAATTTATTGCGTTCAGCGCGATGGCCGCCTTTCAAACAATAGGCAACCTTCTGTAGAGGATAATGAGTGTCAAGTGGAATATAGACAGAGCGTCCTACAGTCCAATCTAATTTCAACAAAATTCATTCAATATTTGCCAACATTAAAGCTACAATTCACAAAGGAAAATACACCTTCACATTCTGCTTCCAAGAGTCGCCAGTTTAGATCCGCTTCATAATTGAACTAGTCTCCAACGATATTCATCAAAAGAGCCAATAATAAAAAACATCAGTATCTTCAAATTAGTCAACACGGTTGAGGTATTCGTTGTCAGAATAACTTAACGAAGTCTTATTACATTTTCTTGTATACACTGCGGTGGCCGCCCTATAAACGAGAAAAATAGTTGCGAATAAGCAACCTCCTGTCGATATTTCCATTCCGGGAGATATTGGATAATCAGTGCCGGTGGTCAAGCAGACAGTTCTCCACATTAGACGCATTAGAGTCGTCAGTCGCCTAAGTAACCGATTCAAATGATATCGTTCGCTTTAAAAGGTACGCATATAAGGTAACAAAGTAATATTCGAAATGTAGGTTTGTAATTTAGATCCTATTTACTAACTCGTCACGAGTACAGCCGGATTGCTGCAAAAAACAGTGGCCAGAAGCACCGCGAACGGGCCTTAACTATCTGCCTACGAATTGCGAATTATCTTCAGTCGTGATTTAAGGACAATGTTCTTTTACGATGGTTATTGTTTTGTTGGCTTTTTACCTCGCTTTTTTCGTCCCTACAAGACTACCAAACGCCATTAAGGAGGTACTTTGTTTCACTTATGGTATTGGATTCGTACCAAGGGATTCGGGAGTCGTATTTGGAGTTTTAGAAGTATCGCGTTGGCTGTCGGCGTTGAAATGGAAGCGAAAAGCGAGGAGACACCTTAAGAGGAAATACGAAAGTGGTGAGAATCACCAAATTACCGGTTAAATTGGTAGAATACAGTTCAATGTTTCCCAAAAATTTTGATAATATTTATACACCTATCAATGAAAAATCTTCTCCAGCATAATGGATAAATAGAAAATGTTAAGCTCATGACGAAAATCTACTAGTTTTTTGGTTTTCATCACTATCGAATATGTCATCTAATTATCTGCTCGATTCAACATATTTTCTCATGTCTCAAAAAGAATATTTTGAAAATTTGAAATCGAACAATTTCCTCTTTGAAAAACGTTAATGCTCAGATGATATTAACTATTCATATATTTCACTCTTCAAATTCTGTATCCCCATAGAAAACATCGAACTCTCAATTAAAAACTTTGAAAAATCACTTCTACTCAGAGCTTTTCAGTTTTCTAATTTTATTCACTTTCAAATATATCACCTAGTGATCTAAGAATCCGAATCACATTTCAAACATATTGAATATTATCAAACTAGAAAACGTTCTCTTTGAACAATGTTAATGCACAAACAATATTTTTGAATTGACTCTTCTAATTCAGTTTCCTCAACAACATTGACATAATTCACATTTCAAAACTCCGTTGATATATGTCAAAGAAGTTGAGAAACAAACAAGCAATCAGCAAAGGAATAACTGCAAATATCTTTGAAATTTTTTGTCCATTTCTGAAGACGGAGGCATATTTTGGACTCCGAAACGTTAAGATAAGTATTGTACTATTTCTTAACAATTTTTTTGATAGGCAAAATTGTTGAATACGACAAGTTACTGATGAATAGGACTTTTTTTTTGAAAAATACCTTGATTTTACGCAGTAACTCATCGGGGTAAACTGGAAAGTTTGCCCTTTCTACACTTGTATAGTATAAAGTTCTCCATTGAAATTTTCATATTTTCTGATTGTGGAAAGTGAAAATACCCAAGATTTTTCATGATCAACAATCCGGAAAATAAATAAGACCATATCGATAGTGAATTTTCTCCCAGTATGATGGATGGTCTGAAAAATGTCAAACTCTCAATGAAAAACTTCCACAAATAATTTCTACTTTTTCTAGTTTTTTCAGTTTTTGTTCAAATCAAACATATCATCTAATAATATGTTAATAATAATAATCGACTTCATTCAGTATTTAATTTTACATAAGAAACGGAGTTTAGTTACAGCTACTCTTAACCCAATATGCATTATAAGAAAATAGAGTAACTGGACAAAAAAATATAGATTGTGCGACCTAATAAATTATTAAAAGTAAACAACCAGCAACATGGTTCAAAATAAAAATTTGAGTAATTATTCTGATCACATATTGAATTTTGCCGTCAATTTCTTTTAAAATGTGAATTTGAGATCTTCAATAAAATAGTGTTGTGAAAAAATACAACTAGGAAGAAAAATTATTTTCACAACAATGCTGACGAATGATGAGAGATGTGTAGGTTTTTATTCGTTCGAAGGTTGAAATAATAGAGCTCTAACCTCTTTGTCAATTTTTCGAATAGAAAAATAGGTATTTCAGATTCCAGTACCTACTGATTTAGATTTCAGTATGCATTATTCGAATAGTTTTCTTGTCACAAAGAAAAAGTTTAAAAAACTATGAAATAAGAAATGTTCTCTTCAAAAAATTTAGATATTCAGACATATTTTGTGTATGGCTCTTCAGCTTCCTTAAAGAACGCTTCCTGCAAGTGGCCGTCGATGGTTATCTCTCGAATACTTTCACCATCGTTGTTGGTGTTCTCCAGGGATCTATATTGTCTCTAACCCTCCTTTCATTAACGACTTATTGGAAATGACCAAGAATCCAATATATTGTTCTGCTGACGACAGCACACTTGCTTCGTCATTCCATTTGGATTCCTGGACATCGGCTACGGAGGCACATTTTTATCGGCAGCAGAAGGTCGCATCTCAATGATGATCTAGAAGTTATTTCGAATTGAGGTGAAAGTAACCAGAAGATAAAAGTCTCCGAACCGTATATAATAATGACAGGTCAGACAATTCCGGTTTTTGCTTCGATAAGTTTGTTGAGGGTTGAAATAGACACCAATATGTCTTTGCACAATCATATCTATGGATATGCAAAGGCTGCTTCTCAAAAGCTTGGAACACTGCAACTTTTGATGCTTAATAAAACTCAGACCAGACCTTATTTTGAGAATTGTTCTCATGTATGAAGCTCTACTCTCAAACATACCCATAATAATAGCCTGGAACATCGAAGAAGGGTTCGAGATTTGTCTCTCTTCTATAGATACTTTCACGGAAAGTGTTCAAGTGACTCAGTACATTTGATTCCACCAAGAGCGGTACATGTCAGAAATACGCGACGGACTGTGGCTGCTCATTGTTTTGAGGTTCAACTCAGTACGCCTCGAACTACACCGTTTAAGAACTCTTAAATTTGGAGAACGGCGTTTATGTGGAATAAACTTCCTGAGAACGTTTTTCCAAATGGATTCAATCTCCAGCGATTCAAATCCAGTGTGAATCGCTACATTCGCACAGGCACCGCTCTGAGAGTTCCTTAAGGATTTTCCCGTGGTGCTTGTGTTTTGTCCTTAAAAAAAATATTCACATTTCATACATATAATTCACTTGTTATATTCACTTTCCTCAATGACAGTAACAAGCAATTGATTCGTTATCCTTCGATAGTTTTTGGTTCATTTCATTTCATTGTATGATCAGCCAATGATTTCAAAATTAATTCTACTGGCGCTGATTCAGGCGTTTTCCAATTAAACAATACATAGTATATTGTATAAAGGACCTCAATAATTTAATATAACATTTTGTGAGTGAATATGATCATGCAGGCAACCATTTTCTATTAGGTTTCACAAGAGGTTAGGTTACGGTAAGTAAACCGCAACCCGCAAGGGTTTATTGTGGCTCACACCTATTCACATTCGACCAAATGAAGCCAGCTTCTTAACGCAGCCGATTAATTTGTATGATGAGTGGTCCTTCAGGTCAGATGGTAAGAGTAAGTACGGCTCTGCCTGATTCGGTCTCCAGCGAGGCAGGCACAAAGTATGTGCTCTGCTGTTATAATTTTTCGAACAGAGGCGACACACACTGTCTTCTGACAGCCCAAGTCTCTGCATATGATGATTCAAATCACACTGACCTGTAAGAAGGCCTGTTACACATCGTAGTTCATCCCTACTGTAGTCAAACAACTATTTGGTATCAAGCTCCGAAGGGTGAATAAACGCCTTGGAGTGAGACAATCCTGGAAGATTCTGCCAGGAGTCCATAAATCTTCTTGCCATCCAGGTGTTCAACCTTTGTTTGGCAAAGCCTAAAGCGATGCAATTAACAGGTTTCGATCCGATGAAGCTGCTTGCAGCACCCTTCTTTGGCTCCAGGCCAGTAATGGCGTAGAAGACGGGAAGAGTCGTTTTTAGCAATTTGCTACCAATTTAGACGTTGCTCGGTGCACCAAGAGTCTCTAACACCGCTTGACTTGACTGTTCAAGAATATTCTTATTGACTTGTGTATGAGGTTGGATTCTTCCAATCTCTCCGCACACAATTCAATAGCATTTCTCTCCAGAAAAATGTGGAGACGAGGTAGATCTAGAAAGATCTTCACAGCCGCTGACGGTGTGTTACTGATGGCAACACTGATGGCCAGACAAGTTTGTCTCTGTGAGCCAGAGAGCTTCGCCTGGCCGTTTTCTGTAAAGCTTTCGGCCACCAGGCAATTGCACCATAAGTGACCATTGGTCTGACAATCATCACATAAATCCAATGGATTTGTTTGTGACCTGAACCCCAAGTTTCACTCCAAATCCTTCGACATGTCCATAGAGACAGTCTGGCTTTGTGTAAAACTTTTTCCAAGTGAGCATTCCAGGTGAGTTTTTATCAAGGACAATGCCAAGATAATCAACCTCCATTCCAAATGGACCCTCACATTTTCATCCATTTCAAATAATGACAACAATAACTGAGGATTCAAGAAACACATTATTATGTTATTTTCACTAAACAGTTTTACAAAAACGCAACACGTCTTTTGTTATACAATAGTTTCTTCGGGCATACGTCATTCAATAATTCCTGAGCGATGCTCATGCAACGGTTTTTTTGGTCATCATTCAGTAATTTCAAAACGAACTTTGCTTTCACACGCTTCATACCCAAAATTCTCAAAAACATCGCATGGCATGAGCCCATCGATATGCCGACATGCTCAGCAACTTCTCTAATAGTGATTAGACGAGTCTCCCTAACAATTTTTTTCAATCTCTCAACTTTTTCATCGGTTTTTGATGACCTTCTGTGAAAAGCTTGTTCCACTTGTAAAAATTTTTCAGACAAAGAGTACAATCACCGTATGCCACTATCAATGTTTCAAGTGTTTTTGAGCACTTATGGAAATAAGTGTTCACACACAATTTGATACAAATTTTTTCGATAGCAAAAAATTGCCAGACTCGCAGAATTCTTGTATGCCTCTCTCCAACAAACTGAATACGCTAAGCACCTGAAACTGTTAACATATGTTCGAGACGAGTGTACCAACATGAAAAAAATATCAAAAATTACTCTATTTTTCGAACAGTCCACTATATAGAGTCCTTAGTTATGTAGTGTATGAATGATCTACTCTAATGATTATCAGACCAAAATTAATTCGTTCACACATCGCTCTTAAATAAAAAGGATGCCTAAGTGTCGTGAGAGCCACCAGAACGACTTCAACTGCAGCACTTGAGGTCCTACTCGGACTTCCACCATTGCACATCTACATACAAAGAGAAGCTCAACTGGTGACACACATGCTAATACAGGGGCAAACCCCAATCAGTCAGTCACACGGTGCAGAATACTTGAAACTGTACAATGAACTGAAGGCAGATTCAATACTAGGAATGCCCGTGTATAACACAGTTCCGTAGTACAACTTTCAAAAAGATTTCAAAATCATCATACCAAGTAGAGAGGACTGGCAAAACGGCCCACCGGTAAAAGAAGAAGAAACTTGGTATACAGATGGCTCAAAGATCCAAGAAGAAGTGGAGGTAGATCAAAGACGAAAGTTGCACTCAGCCTCGCAATTATGTTCCAGGCAGAAGTAGCGGCCATCGAACACTGTATAACAGAAATAAACAGGCAGAAGGTCACAAATAAAACCATTGCCATTTTCTCCGACAGCCAGGCGGCAATTAAGGCGCTCAGCTCTTTTTAAGTCTCCTCAAGACTGGTGAGAAGCTGTCTGAGAGCACTCAAGAAGCTAAGTACCCAAAATAAGGTCACTCTAGCTTGGGTACCCAGACATGAGGGTCACAAGGGCAATGAGGAAGCCGATGTTTCTAGTCCGTGAAAGCGCATCCAAGGCTATGATCGGCTCAGAACCCTTCTGCGGGGTAGCGATAGCATGTATAAAGACATCGATAAACTCATGGATGCAAGCCGAATCGATAGATTGGTGGAATAAGCTCCCAAGAATGAGGCAGGCGAAAGATTTCATGAAGAAACCATCGCCCAGATTCACGGAAGACTCACTAAACCACAACCGTAGCGTTGTAAGGATAGTGGTGGGTCTACTAACTGGGCCTAGCCGACTCAGGAAACATATGAGCAACATGGGTCTGACAGAAGAAACCCAATGCAGGTTATGTCAAGAGGAGGAAGAAACTGCAGTGCATGTGCTTTGTGAATGCGAAGCTATAGCAAGGCTGAGACACGCAAGATGCGGGGAAGAGAAACCAGAGGCTGCCAGCTATATGAAAGGGTCAGTGTCAAGGCTATGGAGTTCCATCAAAGAGATCAAGCTAGACAATGAGCTCTAACAATCAAGGAGCATTACAATAGATCTGAAAAGGTCGCAGTGAATCAGGTCATGAGCCAGCTTCCCGACAATCTAATCTAATACCCAGCAAATATGTGACTTGTTCACATCAATATCCCTATAGTGATATGTATATTTGTTATCCAAATATTATTTATATTTCACAAATATTTGAGAAACTTCGAAACGAAGAGAAAATTCAGAAAATATTTCAATTACTCTTTCATCTATCACCGTGGAAGAAAAAGTATATCACCAATGGAAATACAAAATCGTTCTCCTTCAAGGAATCTGCAAATCAAATATTCCTAATTTTCAATGGTTGGGAATAGTCCAAAATCAGATCCTGCTTGTTTCGGATGGGATCTCTATAAGTGTAAGTTCAGCCCCAGAAAATGACCAAATGGAAGCAAAAGTAGAAAACTGTGAACAGTTTGTTGGGGCACTCTGGCTAAACGTGAACAAGAACAGTAAATATTTTAATAGGATAGCAGAATTTTGCATGTCACATGTCACGTTTGAAATACTCATTATTACAACTTCTCATTGATGAACTGTCCACAAATATTCATTCCAGAAACATTTTTTTTGTGAAAAAAGTTTTTCATGAGAAGCCTTTTCACAATCAGCTGATATCGTTGATACGAAATCGGAATCCATCTTTTTTTCGAGAAGAGCAGAACAGAATGGATGACGTACCAGCATCGTTAAGTAATGACAGCTCTCCATAAAGGTGCAGTGACCGGCTATTGGGTCCCAGAATCATGTGCCCTGAGCAGACGTAGCAATGTTTATACGAAAGTAGTTGTATAATTCATTATAACAAAAAAATTAACAGTACAAAAATAACTTTCCAAAATGCTCAAAAGTGCGAACTCCTTTCTTCCTTTTCATAAAAAGGATGTATGCATCTCTACTCACAAGCGATTTTGGTAAAATTCGTGACACGTGTGATTCATTGTATTCGTGTCACGTGCCAGTATAGGGATGTCTGCAGAATACTGTATAATGTCCGCTATAGGTAGACCCACTCTGATTTTTGGGTGCTTATAGATTATAACGACAAGGAGTCACATTGTCTGGTGCATAATTGTTCATATCTGATCCATCGGTTTAGGTTTCTTATTGATTCTATTAACGTCATCATGTGAACCTTCTAAAAGATAACGAAGGCACTCCTGGTCGTCTTGGTGCGCATGACCCATAAATCGAGGGGCAAAACTAAAATGATCAATCTGCTCACTTCATTTTGCGTTGTTCATAGGAAATTTTGATTCGATTTGTGGGTTCAGGAATATTTCATCTGATTTCTGAGTAGATGGAAGAGTACCCAATAGCGATGTGGCATTACCCGTTTGAATGGTGATACTGATTCTTTGAATTAAATAGGAATAAGCTCGGTTGTCATCGGTGGAATTCATCATTCTTCTTCCAGTTTTTTTTCAACAATTCAGAAGCATGAGATCCAAAAAAAAAACACCAAAGGTTTCAATTGCAACAGAAAAGAAGCAGTAGGAACTTAGTAAAGTGGAATATTTCCGAAATTTCAATTTCGAAAGGGGCAAGTGGTGGAGCTGCAACTGTATCTACGCAGGTAAAGTCCCAAACCAGAGGTTTTCCAATTTTCCAAGGATTCAGACTCATCCCGTCTGGACGCTTTCCATCATCTCGACTAACACCAAGGGGTTCAAGAACTGAAGGAACCTCAGCGGTGGCTAGAGCTCTTTTTATAAGTTGTTTCGAGAGGGGTTATTTTCAGTATTTGTCTCTGAAATTAACTTATATACATCATCTCCACATCTTTGTGAAATCTTTATCTTGAAATTTTCCCAATTTTCAATGGAGAAGTAGAAAGCCAAAACTTTTTTTTTTCAAAAACTAATCCCTCCTAAGAATGCACCCTTCTCAACTCAGATATATGCCGATTCTTTAAGATTCCTCTTTTTATGTATATATTATACAGCAACTTTTCGGGGTCGACTTTTCAGCTTGCGCTGAGTCACCTTTGTTTATTTTTCAAATTGTAAAAAGTTGTAAACCCACAAAGAGTAAGATAGCTTATCCTTTTTTCGATTTATTGTTCAAAAACATGCTAATCAGGAATGATTCAACTCAATCAACATCTTGAATTCGACCCGACTAATACCAAGAAGCATCTCTGGCTCCCGTCCGCAGATTTACGATCGTCAACATTTTCCAATGCTGCATTATAAGCAGTAGCCAATACCCTATATAGTACTTGTCCTCAAAATTTTTATCTCTCCTTCATACCTTGTTTGTAGCTGCCTTACGTGAGTCAGTTTAGATTTATCGGCAGTGTATGCTTAGGTTATTTGCGAGCCATCGTCTATCTGCTATGCGCTCAATTGTCAGTTTCTTTTAAATATTTTAGCATCTCCTGACTTGTTTTGTGCTCGAAACGCCAGCCATTGAATTTAAAGATCTACATAACAGTGACCATTAACATACGGTGATGTTTCAGACTCTTCAATGAATACTTTACAATGAATATATTTCAAGATTTCAGGTTTACTCGAATACAGAGTGATGTAGGAATGCGGAGAGATTTCAATGGTAGGCTTTGATACGAAACTTTACATCTATTCATAGAGAGTGAAATATGTTACCCGTTCAGAATATATGGAATATTTTAAAGGAGAATATGCGGTAACTTTAACCGAAGAAAACAGTGCTTTTTTATTCTGAATCAGGGTTCATTAAAACAGTGATGATATCCTCATTCATCTGATAACTTTTCCAACAAAATGAAAAGAAGTTATTAATTTCGTTAAGGATTTTTTTTTGTTTTCTACTTCTCTATGTTTATACAAATATATGGTGAACTTTCGAATGAAGGAAAACATTATTCACCTTCAAAATGAACTCTTTACAAAAATGTAACTGAAAATCATTGAAGTTATTTAAGAGAGCAATGTCTAGTTGGAGTTGATATTTAGAACAATATGATCAGAATTGACTGAAATAGTTTGGCGAAGGAGCTTGGTTCAACTCATATTATAATATGATGAGAATTGAAATAATTTCAAAACACTAAACAACCTAAATCGTATATTCAAAGATGGCCTAGACGCTGGCGAATGCCCTTTTGGGATTTTTTTCCATCTCAGCAGGACATTTAACTGCATCAACCCTCAGGTACTCTCAAGAAAGTTACATGAGCTTGGTTCTGGGGAAATATGGAATAAGTGGATTGATTCATTCATATCTGGCTGAAGCCAATATGTAACCATCACCAATGTAATTAAGGGTTACAAGATAACAATCAATTCTCAACCGATATCTCTATCACTCGGAGTACCACAAGGATCAGTCTTGGTACCTGTACTATTTCGAGTATATATAGATGGAGTTGCCAAATCTGTTACTGATGGAAAGTACATGAAATTTGCTGATGACGTTGGCATGATTATAACAGGCTCCGACCAAACGAGTATGCAACGAAAATGCGAGCAAACGATGGGATCTTTGAACTGATGGTTTTCCAGAAACTCGCTTGTTTTATATTCAAATTGAATTCTTGACCCACTATATATTGATGTGGGTGAACCACTGTGCATGCTGTTTTGGGCGAGTGCATTGGCTTGGGATGTGGGGCTTGAGCAAACGGGCCACGTAGCCCTGCTGGATACGGGAATGACATAATCACTTGTGGTTCTGTTATTCCCTAACTGAATGGAATCCCAGAGATGGCTTGATCCTAAGGTGTGTGTATTCATGCTGAGATGATGAATGACACTGAGCCTATCAGCTGTCTCTACGGAACCTTCGAGATACCAGGCGCCCTCTCGTCGTAGCATCGCCTTGTCACGGTAATGCGGCGCTCTGCCGTGATTGACCTTCTTTTCCTAGCTACTCGTGGGACTTTTATGAACAGTGTAAACTTAAAAATTCTTTCTGACGCTGAGTCTACAGAGGAGATGTATGTCGAGCATACGACTCCTACTGACCTTCCTGTATTAGATCAGGAGCGAGAGCTTCTCAACTCCCCAACTCCTGATCCAATAATTGAACCTAAAAAAAAGTTTGGTGATGCAGTCAGGTAACGATTGAGTCGTCTGCTCGAGAGCGGGGTACCTTATGAAACCGCCTTGCACCAAATTCTTGAGGGGAGTACGCAGAATCTGTCTCAGGTGGAGTAACAAACCCCCCATGAACAGATGAGCAAACGTTTGCGCTCAACTGATGTTTCACCAAAACCAGAGACGAAAAAGCCCTGCACGATAGAATCTAAGGCATCGTCAGGTGTAGCTGACGTGCAAAAACACTCATATGGAAACGTTGTCGCGGGTATCAAGGTGGGAATCTTGCACCTTGACTATCCGACTACCTCATTAACGACGAAACAGCAGAGCATATACTTTGTGCCTGCCCCGCTGGGGACCGAATCAAGTTTTTTAGAGTTCGTCAGAGCCATACTCTTACCATCTAACCTGAAAGACCACTCACCATACAAACCAATCGGCTTCGTTAAGAAGCTGGGTTTATTTGGTCTAGTGTAAATAGACCTTTGTGGGTTACGGTGGAGGGCCGAATAGACCCACTCACTTTAGACCTAACCTAACCTAACTTTTCCATATATTGATGTGGATAATCAGCTGCTTCCATTATCGAAAAGTACTAAATCTTTGGGTTTTGAAATTGACAAAAACCGAAATTTTGAAGCACATTGTGATGGATTTATACCAAAATTGCATTCTTCAGCATAGAAGCTACGATCAACTAAAATATGTATCACTATGCTGAAGTGGAGTCGAGGTTGCGCTATTGTGTCCGTTTCTGGGGTTGGTCAACCAACGCAGGTGAAGTTTTTCGTCTCAGAAAAACATAATTAGAGATATCACTGATATAAGTTACATGGAGTCCTGCAAACCTTTTTTTCAGCCCCTAGAAATACTGGCTTTAACCTGATTGTACATGGATATTTGTGTCTACGTTTTTCAAAATTAAAGTCGATTACCGTTAATAGGCTCTACTCATACAATCAACACAAAAAATATGCAAAAACAAACAGAAAAATGAGAAGAATTTAATTTGATTTCATGAAAAAAGGACCATCTCTATGAGGATTCTAGTATAGAAACAGTTGGAAAGATATCTTTTGACAACAAGAAATAGCTACACACCATATATACGAGTAAATACAGTTGCTTATAGTATTTTCACACAGACCTGAAGGAGTATTGAAAAAATGACTCTGCCATTCTTACAACATCTAAGATGAGGATTCTTCGCAATTCATCGGTTAGAGGTTAGAGGAAACATAACGTGATTATTCACTTTATTAAAAATTTATAACTTCGAAACGGGTTTTCCAATTAGCTGCTAATATATCGGTGTTCCATTTCTGATGGAAACATTGGTTGATTAATGAATTTGTGTACAAATAACAATCAGAAAACGTTGAAAAATTTTTCGAACGGAGATGAATGAATCATTAACATCATTTTATCGACAAAAATCGCATAGTTTAAAATCGACGCAAAAGTTTTCAACCTCTCATGTTCTTATATTCACATTTATTTTTTGTGAAAACACAACAGTGTACCAAAACTGACGTCATCATTCTGTATATAAAAGTGTTTGTTTTTCTACCTCTTTGTTAATGATTTTGCCAATTCGTTGAAGTACTGTTTCCTACAGCTTTCTTTATTAATATTAATTCATTAATCTGAACGATGATATACCATAAATTCCATGCCTTGAGTTTTGAACAGTCTTCAATCGAATAAAAATTAAACTATTGCTTCTGCAGATGGTTACAAGAGTATGAAAATTCATTAAATGAGAATCTTCCACATCATCACGTAAATCGTTACAAGCCTCAAATATTCTATACTTTCATTCTACTTGTTTTTCATAGGCTTCAATGATGTGAAAATACATATATGACAGGCAAAACAAAAGCAAAGTCTTGCTATTGCCACATATCTTTAAGGTTTTTCCTAATTTCCTTCAGCGAAATTTATTTTATCTATTCACCAGTTCACCACGTAGGTTTTATATTATCATTAAAAATATGTGTCTCTCACAAATCCACATTTCAACAACTTCATAAAACACAGTACACCCCAAAACAATGAACAACATAACCTATGTTTCACATTCAGTTGTTCTGATCAGATGTTTATCGTTCGATGAGCGCCACTATCAAAATAGTTTGTTTTATTAGCACTCATTTAAACAAATTTTGACATTCCTCCTTATTTCCAGGTTACAAAGAAACAGCATTTGCTCATGCTATAACATCTGCCGGAGTCGCTATAGCCGTAGCAAAAGGTTGTAGTTCTGGACTTTTGACAAATTGCGGCTGTGATCCCAAACCATACAAGATGAGGAAACCCAGATCCATGTCGAATGCATTGTCTGATACCAAATGGAAATGGGGAGGATGTTCCCACAATATTCACTATGGAGTGAAATTTTCGAAGCTATTTCTGGATTCCAGAGAGAAGGCTGAAGATATGCAGTCCAACGTCAATTTACACAACAACCAAGTTGGTAGAATGGTAGGTTGTAGTAGAGAGCTGTAATTTTTCTTGTGAAGAAAGTAAAATAGTTTTCGGTGTCTTCCACTGTAATATTAAGATTAAGATGGGAAAGAAAGGTTTCGGAAACTGTGATCATTTCGACAAGAAAGAACATTTTTCCAAAGATAAAACGAGATTGTGAAATGAATAAATAGCCAAACCTCGAAGTGGCAAAGTCTTTCTCTGAAGAATCATTCATTGTGTATTGATTGTTGTGTATTGTGTTTCATTGAATATTTGGATATGCGGTTGGTCAGCACCTTGTTCATGAGCAGATGAGGAGATGACAGATATGTTCCAATAATTGAAAATTGATTCCGGTACCTGTATCGCCAACAGCATAAGCAGGAAATGCTTCTGCGAAGAATCCTGCACTGACACCTATTGGATATGGTACAACGCCCTTCGTGGTATTAGCCAGGAGAGTTGTTAGTAACGAGTTGTTCTTTCAGATAATTTGATTTACGTCCAGTCTCTGAAATAGTGCAAGACAGCTCCATAAAAGGAAAGTTTTGCAATCAACTAACTTTTTTTCACAATGAACGTTGCATTTTCAATATCCTGGTGATTTTCTGTCCCCATTCCTGGAAAAACAGTTCTACTGTGAGGCTTCATGGTCAGTTTTGGTTTTTGTTTTTCATATCCTGTCGTTGTATTCTGCCACTTTTTGTTCCTTTGTTGCTCTGAAAATTGAAAAATAAATGACGTGAAAGAATTTACTGCAAATTCTGCAAACTAGTCATATTCAAAAGTGGTAGAACTGAAATCTCCAGCATGAAGTGAATCAAAAATGAGCGCTGTTCCTGAACAAAAAACTGCAACACTTACTTTGACGCCTGTTTCCCCAAAATCATAAATTGGGGTATTTAGTTAACGATGTAGACTAATTCCTAACTCTGAAACTGGTCTTTATTTATATGCAACAAAGTATACTCTAACCCTTTGACGTCAGTTGGTCCCGTCAAAGTACCACAAATCTAAGAATTTTTCTTGCTTGACAAGTAAACGTTTGCAGGAACCAAAGATTTCTTGGATTTGAAATATTTCAGACTAGCTGTAGCCGCAGGAATTGTTGGTGCTAGGCCAGCCATATCTAAAACAGCCAGAAAAAGTTTGGAGGGTGTTCCAGACAACTATAAGAGATAGGTTCCACCGGGAATAAAGTATGACAAATGTGCACATATGCCATTCATGGTAGGAAAGTCAGATGCCCACATTATAGTTCACGATCGGAGCCCCACCAAACAAGATGGCGCTGCTCCAGTTGTAATGTCGGACTTTTTTAACGAGAAATCTAACCGTTTTTTAAATTCCTTCAAAAATGTTTTTTCAATTTGATTTTGCGTTGAACTTTCCTTGTGGTCCTAATACGAAATCATATTTTTTTGTTGAATTTCACACATAATAGCGATATATTTCCTTTTCAACATTTTGTGTATTTTTCATACCACAAGAAACATTAACGTTCATTTTAGAAAAACATTGTGACGGCTTCAAAGAGTTACCTTTCAATTTCAGGCACTTTTTTGAGAACAGAACACAAGCACTACAGAAAAATTATCAAGGTGCTCTAAAAGCGATGCCTTTGCGGAAGTAGCTATTCACATTTCATTTGTATCGCTGGAGATTGAATCCATTTGAAAAAACGTTCAGTGAAGTTCGAAGTGTACTGAGTTGAACTTCGAAACGATGAGCAGACACAGTCCGTCGCGTATTTCTGATATGTATTGCTTTGATGGAATAAAATGTATTTAGTTCATTGAACACTTCCCGTGAAAGTAGCTATAGAAGAGAGACAAATTTCCAACCTTCCTTTGATCTTCCAGACTATCAAGTGATATTCGCATCTCCAATCTGGCGGATGGCTCTTTTCTGGATGGAATCCAGCAGCTTCAGGGTATGCTTAGGGGCGGAGCTCCATACATGAGAACAATACTCCAAAGAAGTTCTGATCTAAGCTTTATAAAGCATCAAAAGTTGTTGAGATGCGTACAGTTATCTGGTTCGGAACGGTGTTCCAAGCTATTGAGAAGCAGCCTTCGCAATTCCAGCGACATGATCGTGCTGAGACATATTGGAGTCCATTTCAACCCCCGAAGCTGAAAATGGAATTGTCTGACCTGACGTTATTGTATTCGGTTCGGAGATATTCATCTTTTTGTAGAAAACCGATGATGGGTTTTTGTGGCATTGAATGGAACCTTATTATTTTCAGCCCGATTCGAAATTACTTCTAGATTCACATCAGGATATGCAACCCTTTGCTGCTGGTGAAAATGTGCATTCGCCGCCGATGTCCTGGAATCCAAATGATATGACGAAACAAGTGTGCTGTCGTCAGCACACAATATAGATCCCTGAGGAACACCAGCGTTGACGGTAAAAGTTTATGAGAGATATCCGTCGACAGCCACTTGCAGGAAGCGTTTTTTAAGGAAGCTGGAAGGCCATATACAAAAATTATCCGACAAGTCATAGTTTCGAAGTTTAGCCACCGAATCCTCATACCACACAAGTTCAAAGGCTTTAGAAATATCAAGTGCTACAGCTCTTGACTCTTCGTGTTTCTCGATTGCGTTATTCCAAAGTCATATTGATCGCTTAAGATGTTGAAGCCTTCCAAATATTTAAGAATACGGTGGTTTTCGGCTTTCTCCATGATTTTTGATATTACTGATAGCAAAGCGACTGGTCTATAGTAAGTTGAAAGTTTGGGAGTTTTAAAATGAAGAGTTATTCTACTTCATACAAGACTCCAACTTGGTTCAACAAACGCGCATCGAGAAGAGTGTAGCAGTTCCGGTGTTTGGGAACATTGCTTGTTTCAGATTTGAAAATGTTTTCATTTTATGAATATTTCATTTCTTGCGAAACAATTTTTTTGCGATGTTTAAAAACGAAACACTTTTTTCATCAATACGTATTCAATAACTGAAGAATTCAGGCGAGCTCCAAGTAATAACATACATTTATGGATGTAGCCGTTACTATGTGGTAGGAGATAATCATGAAAAATGAGAAATAAAACTTCCTATGTTTTTACATCACTTTTATTCGCAACTAACGTTACTGCAGTTTCAGTCTCTATGAACATTACGGCCTGTGACTCCTCATCGTTTTGAGGTTCAAGTCAGTACACCTCGAACTTCACTGTTTAGGAAGTCTTTCATTTGGACAACTGCCTTCACGTGGAATAAACTTCCTGAGAACTTTTTTCCAAACGAATTCAATCTCCAACTATCCAAATCCAATGTGAATCGCTACTTCCGCACAGACACCGCTCTTAGAGCTCCTTGAGAATTTTCCTGTAGTACTTGTCCTTAAAAAAATACGATTTATTGTATTCATTTGAAAATGTCCGTATAGGACGAAACTGTAATAACGTTAGTTACGAATACAAGTGGTATAAAAACATAGGAAGTTTTATTTCTCAATTTTCACCATGTAATAACGTTTTTATGGAGTCACAGAAACCAACTCAACTGAACTGAAGTTTCTAATTGAATGGTTACTTTAAATACTTCAAATAAGTATTCTTGCTGGATTCTGTTAAACTTCATTTAACACAATTTTGTATGCTAATTTCAACACATTATTCATCCTTCATTGACTGGAACAAATTATTACACGCCATTTGAATACAGAATTCGTGCTGAAGGATGCAAGTGTATGATTTTTCCAAACACAAAAA
>NW_019294960.1:0-14450 GCF_000500325.1 Leptinotarsa decemlineata
GATTCACCAATAGTGGAGGATCCGTTTGATTCCAACGAGGCGACATGCGATACATCGGTAATAATGAAGATGAAGAAGAACAAGACGAACAAGAAGATAAAGAAGAAGAATAAGAAGAAGAATTTGAAAGTTACGGCTCAGACGAATAAATTTCACAACTTTTTTTTAACTTAAATTGCTTTCATCTTCTCAATCTCTGCTAATATCCATTATTTCGCAATAGTTTCAAATTAAACACGATCACAACTGACCTGTTGAATAGGCCTACTGAGGAAATCAGGTTAAAAAAAAGGGCTAAGTACACTACCTTATGACGATTACAACTTTTTGAATCGTTATATCTCAAAAAGGGTGGCTCGTAACAAAAAAAGTATTGATACACTTTTTGTAGATAATTTAATGATCTACAATTTTTGTGCATGATTCAACTGAATGTTTTTTGTGATTGGGTTCTGCTAGCTCAACGTTAGGCTAGTAGAATTCGCGATATATCCATTAAATGAAAAACAAAAAAAAAAAGAATATGGTACAGAATTAGATTAAAATTATGGCCCAAAAATAAATATAACAATTCAATGTGGTTCTACTAGAAAACCGGTTAAGCAGATTTGTGCACAAAACAGAGGCAAACAGCGATCAGTTACACTTGTATATGCATTTATGGAGACTTGTTATTGTTATTACTATTATAGACGTGGTTCATATTTATAGAAATCATGAGAGAAATCTCAAAATCGCTAACTGATTCAAATCGATTTTGAAACAATCTTGACTAGACAGCTGTCAGAATCACATTCATAATTGAAATTTCGTTGGGCATAAACTACTCAATATACGTCTCTCCTGATAATAATCTGGTGTATCATTATTTTTCACCAAAGCTTTAATTTTTTTTTCAAATAATTGTGACACTACTTTGTAACAAAAAAGATAAAAATTGTACCTACTTGGGTGAATCAACACAAATTTCACTTTCTTGAAAATGTTACTCACGTATCACCTGATAGTTTTTTGTGATAAAAATTCAACATTCATAAATATATTACCCACATCCTTAAATAAAGGTGTGTCATAATCATTATAACAACAATTATAATTGCTAGGCCTTGTAGGTAGGAGCACTAAATAAATATTCAGGTAAACTCTTCACAGGTACCTATTTGAAGAACTTGCTCCGTAAAACCAGAAAATTTCATCACAACAGTCAGCGCTTTCGTTCAACCCCCACAATAAATAAATGCAATCATCGATCTCG
The DNA here is from genome assembly GCF_000500325.1 of Leptinotarsa decemlineata. Classification (NCBI taxonomy): domain Eukaryota; kingdom Metazoa; phylum Arthropoda; class Insecta; order Coleoptera; family Chrysomelidae; genus Leptinotarsa; species Leptinotarsa decemlineata. The sequence continues at coordinate 1,256 of NW_019294960.1, forward strand.
TACTCATTGATAGATTTATCTTAGTTCAGGATCCGTGGAAAACGCAGATAACATCAGAACCAAAGGGGAAAAGCTATACGCTTATGCGTACAAAAAAACCATGAGCAGTACAACTTCTCACCCCCCGGGCCCAATGACTATAGAGAAAGACAGATAGAAATCGAATGCATCAATTTTGAGACAATTATATTAATGCCCGCCACAAAATCAGCAATTAAAATCAATAAAGGCGACCTAAAAATAAAGCATGCATGCACAAAATCTAGATTGACAAATACCTACTTCAACGTCAAGTCGAACTGATATCGTATATCCAGGCAACCTCTGCTACTGATAATTGCAACAGAAACAGAAGATGCAAGGTAATTACAGAATTGATTAGTAGATCTAGGCAAGCTTAGCCGTCTTAATGAAAACAAGAGAGTTCGGAATTCGATCGTCGAATTCAAGAAATGTCGGATCGAATCTTCGGCTATTTTTCTCCGACACGAGGCGGTTAGGATTGATAAGAAGTCGCCCCGACGACTTATCAATCTAGCCGGCGTAGAGAACAATGAACCTTACGACCGCCATTTGAGATGTCCACCGCTTGGGTACGAAATTAGCGACATCGCGGTGTCTATCAAAGGTCAACCCCGTTACTACTGTTTTAGTCATAACCCAAAAACAATCAATCTGCGGAAATCGCTACTCACCACTTATTTTTTTCTATAGTTCATAAGTCAAAATGAATTTTCCGATATCACATAAATACCCTACACTAGTAATGAGTGAAAAGAGACTACTTAATTGGTTAGAATAATACGGTTCAGTATTTAGTTGTCGAAACACAACCAATCAGGTGATATGAAGAAATGTTGATTTTCGAAGAGCCAATAGGTGATTGGGATTCGAGCAATTTGCAATATAACCAGAAAATGTACGATCTCAAGAACCATTGTTCATTCATTGACATTTCTTTCATAAACAAAAGCATGCCAAAATGTTATCACGTTTATCCAGAAAACAAAAGTAACTTACCATGGAGCATGAACAACGTTGATCCTATATATTGTCGCTTTAATCACAATCCAATGTTCACTTTATCACGGTCTTTTTGCACTTCCGAAGTATTTTGTTACGGTAATCACATTAGCTTTGATTTATTGTTATGTCTAATACTGAATATATACAAGAAACGGATTAATTATATCTTGTGTACAAACTGCACGTAGAAACGAGACTCCATTTTATCATTACGCTTGTGATTGACTGTTGCGCCCTCTTAGCTTAATCGCCCGCCACATTTGAATTTTGTTTCGCCCATTGTACTTACTGAATATTTCTATATTTGCAATCTGCCTGTACACAGACAATCATTCTCGAATATGAAATGTAATTACATAATTACCGATAAAATTTTTGAACAGCACTGACCGTGAAACTTGGAAACCTAAAATAATAAAGAAGTCGATTTCAACACAAAATATAAAACAAATTTCCATGTGAGTGCATCCCTGAAAGGTATCTAGTAGAGTCAAAAGAAAACCATGTCCAAAATGAAGTCCGTTGATTAAAATATACCAAGGGAGCTTTATTTGAAAATATAATAAATGAAAACTCATTAGTTTGTTCGGTTGTCAGTCATAGAACTCGAAGTTCAGAACCTTGGAACCATAGTAATGCCTATTATATTTTACATATTGTAAATATTCAAAAATCTAACTAGTATCCAATTCAAGTAGAAAATTTCAATTAATGTATTGAAACACTTTGATACTCGGTTGTCAGTCATAGAACTAAAACACTTTGATACTCGGTTGTCAGTTATAACCTATCTTTCTGAGTTCCTTCTGCATTTTCCTTTTTGGGACATAATTGGGACAAACCATCTTACATTTCTTCTTAGCTGATTCTTCATTCTGGAGCCCCAACTTCATATAGGACGACTGGAAATCTCTTTTCGGCCATATTCTGGAAATCAGTTTCTCATTTACCAAAAATGGGGGTCTCATCACTTAATAAGGTCAATACGATAACATTTTTATCATCGCTCTTGTAACTACCGACACACAGAACAGATTTACCTGAGACAACAGATCTCTATTATCGAAGGCTTGCCGATTGAAGCCAGCTAATCGAGAACTCAGATTTGAATTGAACGGACACACCTACTCTGTGAAAAAAGGGTTCAACAGTAGAATGACCTGAAACGTTATTCAGTTATGTGATGGACAATGAACCACAGAACTCATAATTATATGACTTGTTACTTATTCGAATATTCACATTTTTCCTGCGAATCGGAATTCGCAAAATAACTATCATATTGATTGAGCGGCCCATTTTCATGTGAATAGATTATCAGCTGTCATTGTCTTCTAACAACAACAAAAATACAACTCCAAAGATGAGATTACACTTAAAATGGATATGCTCAGTCAATAGAGATCTGAACCTAAAATATTACATTCATTTTACTTAAGCCCTAAAATTAAATGATGTCACGCCATTTCTTGGAATGTTAAGAACAGCATTCTACTATACTCCTTCACTTCACCTAAAGAAGTCATTATTATTATTTATCCAAAAACATCGTACCACATAGCTAAATATTGAAATATAAATTAAATTAGCACTCATTGCTCAAATAAGGATTGGATGTTCATGCTCATTATCTGTTCAACATAAAGGAACCAATAAACACACAAGCTTTCTAGTCCTATGATATAATCATGAGTTCTGTGTAACAAACCACGTGCAGTTGCAACTTGACTCCCGTGTTAGAAAGGGAGAAACTTTGGATAAATGTGTTGTTATTACAACTCATTTTCTGTTTTGAAATATTTTCCTGATTATTGTTACAATTTAAACAAAGGCTCGATGGGCTACATTATTTTTTTTATTTCCGACGGAATGCTAGTATTTATGTTTTTCGACTTTCATTTCGGAAATTCTGAATTGAACCAGGAGTGATCTACATTGTGAATAAAATTAGATCAGGTTGGGTTATATTGAAGAAAACGTGCAAATATTTCCGATTTATATAGAAAGTGGATCTATATGATCGTTCCCCCTCCTAGCAACAGGATCAAAGTTCCAGCTATCGCGAGATACTCGTTAAAAAATGGTCTCTCTAGAGGCAGTAAGTGCACTACCTGAATTCGAACTCAATTCAACTTTGAATAAAGATATCAAACATCAGACTTCGCTATGACTTCGAAAAAAGAAAAGAGTTCTCAATAATTCCATAGAAGTATTCAATCAAATCCTACTTCGGTCATAATGATTGATAAATATTCTTTGAAAACATTTTTTTGTAGAGAAGTCAATATTTTTCATGTTTTTTTGTATTGGTAACCTTCTCTACAATCTGAAAAATAAATATTTCCTTTGATGTTTGTTAAAAAAAATACTTGTTTCCTATCGAGACGCTCTTCACAAGTGATTTTCAAAGGTTTTTGAAGAAATCTGGCCATAGAAGTAATTTTTCCATTGATTATTCAGTGTGCAAGCAAAATTTATGAATGCTGACTAATTGGACTTTCCAGTGGTTTATATTACGCAGTAACTTTTCAGTTTGCTTCACTTTCAGATCAGGTGAACTCTCAAATCGAGAAACAAATCGGATCTCTTTCTGATTTACTTTCAAAATACAGGAAGACATTCGATTTTTTTCTCGATGTTCGATGTAAATATTCACCTGATTTGGAATTAAGGCTCCATATGGGCATCTCTTGTCTTATGTTTTCTGTGTCCCGACTTTGAATATTCGAATAGGAACAGTTTTGAAATATTTTTATTTCAATAAGTGAATTACCCTGAAAGAAGCTATGAAAATTGCTTGGAATAACAAGTGAAACTTTAATAATAGGTTTGTTTCTCAGAATAGTTTGTTCCGGTTTGTTTGAAAACTGCGCAGGACATGATATGTCGAAACAAAAAGTTCTAAACAGTTCGAGATAGTCCTGGACACTTGGTTAAACCAGATGGATTTTAAGGATACTATTGCGCCATCTATCGTATATATGAAGAATTTTAATTTGGCAGGCAGGCAGGCAGGCAACTTTAAGATATATTCATATTCATAGTTTGAGTTGGCTGTCATTAAAGAGTTTCTTAGGTGTTCACATTCAAATTGAAACGTATAACACTTCAGTTTTGTTTATTTTTTCATTTTTTTCATAAATTTTTGCTATAATGTCAAGCGAAAATTATATTACTGATATTAAAATATTATTCAGAAGGTTATCGACTCGGAATTTGTGATCCCTACAGTGAAAATAAATAGGTAGTAAACTTTTTCAGTAGAGAGAAAATTGTCTTGCCTTAAGAGTTATGAAGTATTGGCTCATCATCTTCAGAAGATGATGATGAGACGATAAAATACTTGTTGATCGTGTTTATTTCATTATGTAGTGTATCCTTGTAGTCGAAAATCCAGTTCAAATTTTACCTAATCTCAGTCACTAACTAAAAAAATTCAATAAATAAAAAAAATATCTTGGAAACCAACCCATACAAATTTCCACATGAATACTCATCAGTTCAACTTCGAGAAAAAAAAAAAAGATTTGTGATGGTTCAGGACAGATTTGGACATTAAAAAATAAGGTTAAAACAAACATCAAATTTTAGTTTTTTTGTGTTTGGGCTGGTCAATTTCCACCTCCTCTTCACTATTTTCTAACATCATAACATCCTGTTCTGTGCCTCTGTCGATATTCTCCACAAACATCACCGACTTGCCGTGTCTTCTTCCAACTGAAACAAGAAATTAGTCAAACCTTTAGTTACAATGCATTGCAAAGAAAATGTTGATGTATTCAGATCCAAATCCCGTGCTAGGAATCGCCCGTGGAAAGATAAGACCTCGTTGTCGTTCGTAGGGGGACGACAGTTAGTTAACGGAAAAACAGATTTCAACAGACAGATTTTAACGGATTCATATGTATTTTCAATAAATTCATCTTACACCTGTCAACAATGCGTTTACCAGACTAAATTGCTACGGGGGGTATGGCCTGGGGAAATATGTCGTAGATTCTTGATGGAATTGGCCGATACTTGATGAGAATCCGTAACGTATTGTAAGATTTTCACTGGGTGGTTTAAAAAACCGTAATATGTGTTTCGCTACGCAATATCTTCCTCAGGCGTGTTCATACAAACTATTTTCTACCTAATTATTGTTTTATACGTGGACTATTCAAAAAATAAGGTGAATGTTCAAATTCGCAGTCTACCTACATTCGATTAGCGAGTTTTGAAGTGATAACTTCTTATGGGAAGATAAACCGCTTGGAAACGTAACTCATAACGGCGCCAGTCCGACCTCTCTCTCTCTCCTCACTCTATCTGACGGCTCAAAACTGAACGTTTTATCTCCTTGTTTGTTCTTTTATGTGGTTAGAACGCCTTACTGCAGGTACTGCCGGTAAATTTACCTCTATTTGGGTTACATCCGGTAATATCCTTTGTGTTGGATTTTCTCTAGGTTCACTTAGGAATGTGTATTGTATTGTGCAGCATATTGAATGTTAGGTCTTGTTGTGTTTTGATTTGTATTTGTTCCTTGATAAGGGAATTATGACTTTTAAATTTATGCATGTTTGTTTTCCCAGATGTCCATACGGTCTCCTTTATTGACTTGTTTTATGAGTTTTATGTTCTCTGGTGGGGGAAATTTATGTTTGTTTAGTATAGTGTGTGTTGCGAGGTTTAATTTATATGTTATTGGGTTCATGTATGCCTTTTTGTGCTCGTCGTACCTTTGGATCAGTTTTTTCTTAGTTTGGCTTAGTTTGCAATCCGAGCATTGTACGCTGTACACTCCGTTTAGGTTTTTGTCTTCTTCTTTTTCGTAGCTGTTTATTTTTGTTGTTATTTTCGTATTTGGTTGGCTTGTAAGTGAGGTTGAAATTCAGGGGTTTGAATATGTTTGTTAGTTTATGTGTATGCAGTCCATCTTTGTTAATTAACAAACATCTTCAAAGCCCTGAACATCAACATCACAAGCCAAATACGAAAATGACACAAAAAATTAACAGCTATAAAAAAGAAGAAGAGAAAAACTGGCAAAAGTGCACTGATTCAAATGTCGTATTTCGATTGGATTGAATAAGTATTCACTGAGAAATTATAGATTAAATTAGACTCATGAAAGCGAACGAAACTTTTAAAACAACCTAATATTTGGTCATATTCATGATTTCAAGTACATTTACTGCAATTTATCTTTATAATTTAGCTTTCATTGGCCGTTTCTGATACAATTACTTATAAAATTGTCAAACAGGAAAATAAAGGATTTTATTTTGATTTGGCATAGTCTATTACGATAGATACCTCAGGTAATTCTTCAAATATGAGCTATATAAATAAGAAAACAAGTTCAACTTATTCAAATCATCTTTGTGAAGAAAACCATATCTTTAAAGAAGAGTTCGAAATCCTACACATAGAAAATAAGGTTTGGAACTGAATCATTTGGAAGCAATGGAAATTGATAAACTTGTTAGCGAAACATGTCATGATATTTCTCACATAAAGTTTGTGGAGATCAAAACGTAAGGTATAGTTTTTGGAATTACTATGCATCTTAATAATAATAATTATACTGTATTTTCCATGTAGACAATATACATTGTATAGGAATAGTCAATAAAAGAAGTAAAAATAAAGACAGAGNTTCAATACCACCTCCACAAGCCACATAAACAACAGTTGTTTTGTTATTTATTTATATAGAGGAAAATAGGTTAGGTGCACAAAATGTCATGTCACAGAATGTCTCAGAACTCGGAACATAAGTAAACAGAACAGCACGCCTCTGAAATACGTCATCTTTGTTTGTCTCATACAGGTAACAGATTCATTGTCCTTTATTAGCTATAACCGATGTTGCCAAATGGTGAAATAGAAACGAATCCCTTTAAATGTTGAGTGCATTATTTCCTTCCTCTTTTTCAAGTATTCAAATAATTTTTCTGAAGAAAAAGTTTGAAATGATAAGTTTAAAATGCGTTGTTTTAGAGATCTTTCATGAAAACTACTTGATTTTCGTCTTCCTCCAACCTCAGTTGCTGTTCATCAACATCTTTTTCGAGTAAATTACCAAGTTCAAGTATGGCTTGGTTAACAGCTAGACCCTATAGGCTGGGATTGGAAGTTGGTCAACAATTATATTAGACCAGTCCAAACTTTACTTCCACCTGCGCCGGAAAAACTGCTGATCACAATTTTTTGCAACTGCAAAACGGGGTGCAGTACTAAATGTGGATGCAAAAAAGTCGGACTGTTTTGTTCTCTGGCATGTACACATTGTCAAGGCCGGTCGAGCTCTAATATTGATTCACCAATAGTGGAGGATCCGTTTGATTCCAACGAGGCGACATGCGATACATCGGTAATAATGAAGATGAAGAAGAACAAGACGAACAAGAACAAGAAGATAAAGAAGAAGAACAAGAAGAAGAATTTGAAAGTTACGACTCGGACGATTAAATTTCACAACTTTTTTTTAACTTAAATTGCTTTCATCTTCTCAATATCTGCTAATATCCATTATTTCGCAATAGTTTCAAATTGAACACGATCACAACTGACCTGTTGAATAGGCCTACTGGGGAAATCACGTTAAAAAAAAAAAGGGCTAAGTACACTACCTTATGACGATTACAACTTTTTGAATCGTTATATCTCAAAAAGGGTGGCTCATATCAAAAAAAGTATTGATACACTTTTTGTAGATAATTTTATGATCTACAATTTTTGTGTAGAGTATTTTTATGATAAAACTTACCGTTTTGCTAAAAATCGCGAAAAACTAATTTTTCTTATTTGACCTTGAATAAAATTTTGTCCATACAGGGGAAAGATGGGCACTTTCAAAATTTATATTATCATATTTTAAACAATCCCACTGATTTTCAGCTCGGTGGGAATTTAGGTAGCTTCGAATGTCTAAATTGACCGGACTACTATATTACTTTGAAAGTGTTCATCTACACCTGGGCTTTTTTCTTTTTTATTCTAGTTTTAATTGTCATACCTTCCTTTATATTTCAGTTTTTCATATAGGCAGATCTGATACAATATGTGATGATACATTTTGGAGTTCAAAGAGAGCTTTTAAAATGACTGATGATACTGGAAAAAAATGAAAAATTTTGTTTTCGCTATGCCAGCGTAACGATAAAGCTAGCAGAACCCCGAATTAAAAAAAAACGATACATGGAAAATCGCCGATAGGGGCAATAGGAGACTAAAATGAGCCCTAAATTATGACTTAGCATGATTCAACTGAATGTTTTTTGTGATTGGGTTCTGCTAGCTCAACGTTAGGCTAGTAGAATTCGCGATGTATCCATTAAATGAAAAACAAAAAAAAAAAGAATATGGTACAGAATTAGATTAAAATTATGGCCCAAAAATAAATATAACAATTCAATGTGGTTCAGGAAAACTCCACTCAAAATAATAGTACAATTGAAAATAAAAAACAAGGTTTAGATTAAATATAAGAAAAGTATGTACAGTTCTTAAAAGTGAAACATTCTTAATGTTTGTATTTGAATATTCATGGAAAACTTCAATTTCACTTGACTTGAAATGATTGACCGAAAAAGCTTTTCCCATAAGACCTTTCATACATGTAGTTCTTCAGGGTTCCATAATGGACCCACTCTGGTTTGTCATTTATATCAACGTTCTTTGCTTATTTCTTCATCCTAAAAAATGTGTTATGTCTTATGAAATGATTCCTTAAGAGCATCATTTGGCTCAGAGCTTGTTTTTTCAATTTTTGCAATTACAAGAGCAAGCTCTAAACTGGGTCTATACAGTTTCAAAGATTGATACTAAACATTATGTTATTCTAACTTGCTTTGGTGATCCTACTAATAATATACAATATTTTTTAAAGAACTGAACTAGTTTCAACAATGACCGAATTAAAAAATAAAAAATCGAGTGGCTTAGTCAATGTAACAACAAAAGTTCTGATACATGTAGTTCTTCGGGGTTCTATAATGGACCCACTCTGGTTTGTCATTTATATCAACGTTCTTTGCTCATTTCTTCATCCTAAAAAATGTGTTATATCTTATGAAATTATTCCTTAAGAGCATCATTTGGCTCAGAGCTTGTTTTTTCAATTTTTGCAATTACAAGAGCAAGCTCTAAACTGGGTCTATCCAGTTTCAAAGATTGATACTAAACATTATGTTATTCTAACTTGCTTTGGTGATCCTACTAATAATACACAATGTTTTTTAAAGAACTGAACTAGTTTCAACAATGACCGAATTAAAAAATGAAAAATCGAGTGGCTTAGTCAATATAACAACAAAAGTTCTGAAATGTCATTCCATCTATATTTGAAATTTTATTGAATTTAATTAATCACTCTATAATGGAAGGCGTGTTTCCGAGTGTCTTCAAAACAGCCATAGTTATTACTATTTGTAAAAAGGGTCCACATGAAGATATAGATAACTCAACGGCAAATATCATTATTGAGTATTCTATATAAACTTATTGGAAAAAATTGTTACAAATAGAATTGTTAGTAAAAATTCTTTTAAGCGCTTCTTGAATTTATTGTTTGATAGGATTTTGTATTCCTGCGGTAACAGGTTGTAAAGATTATAATTTAGAGAGTTTTTCTGTGATTTGGTTAAGCGAAAACGATCAGTACGTATATTGCCTGCAGCTCTGGTATAATGATTATTCGAAGAATCTCCTTTTATCAAGTGTAGCTTTTTCTAGTTCAGGCGTTGTTACTCCCACTGATATGACAACACTATCACTGTCAGCTTGTCACCAACGCAGTTGTTCATGATATGCAAAGTGGTTTCATTTTTTCTCGAAAACGAAGCTAGATATGAAGAAAACACAACCGACGAAAAAGTTGTATTTTAAGTTGATTATTATAAAAAATACAGCAACAAGTCAGTGACGTACTTTTTTGTCAATATTGTTGGCTCTGGTGCCCACTGAGACACCAATGGACCTAATAATTTCAATATTGTTAGGGCTAAATAACGGCTTTATGACTTTAAATAACTGTAGCAAATCGGTGTAAGGATATTTATGATATTTCATAAATATCGTTTTTTTAAACTTCAACGCCCTGTATCACCCTGTATAGTTGATNAAAACAGCCAAACTCCCTGGTATTTTTATAGATAAAAACTTGTTTTGGAAACCCCATATCGATCATGGCTGCAAAAAAATGAATTAAGCAATATTTGCAACACGACAGATCATAGAAGTGCTTTCAGTTTAGACGTTGTCAGGACTGTTTACTATTCATTGGCTTACTCACGTATGGGTTGAAATATATTCTTCTGTGGGAGCAAAACATCAATCAATTGTTCATAACTATGCAACATGAAAGAGAAATTCATTAACTACTTCAAAACATATGACATTTAAGGAATCACTTGCATATAACGGCATAATATTATTTAGTATGTTGCCTCACGATATACAGTTTTTTTTTTGTGTAAAGATGGAGAAGTAGAAGTATTTGTTATGAAACGCTTCCTAACTTTGTTACTAACCATTGAATTGACCTAAATATCGAGTTGTCAATGTGAAATATTCGCAATGAACTATTATACATGTAGTTTTCACTTATGCGGTTATCCCAATATCAGTAGAAAGGTCTACTTAGGAGTGCAGTGAGGTGCTTTTTATAGTATACAGGCCTTTTCCAAATAGTTTTCGCTTTCCGAATGTAAAAAAGGATACAAGTTCACGATATCATAAGGACTTCTGATGTACATCGGACAGTCAGCTCCACTGGAAAAGAATACATTCTTTGATTTGCCGAAAGAATGAAATAAGTGTGAAGCGTGGATCAGATTTTTCCTACTTGTAGAATCTTTTATCGCATGACTGTACTGTAGCTCGAAGTGATAACCTCTGTCGATTAACTGATTGTAAAATTTTCTGCCCAATCTCAAGCCGAATTTGTTCTCTGGATTGAATGTGAAAATATCTGCTTCGAATGACCCACATGTGAACTGCAATGAAAAATAATTATTTACTGTATGAAAACACTAAAAATAAATCTAAAAGGCAAATACAAAAAAAATATAATATGGTAAATGTGTATGTATCAGCATTTTCAAATGTGGAAACTGTGGCACAGGTAATTTTATTCATCATATGTATGAGTTTGTACACTTTCTCTCCTTTTCTTATGTTAATGTTAGATGTTTTATTGATTTTCATCAAGTATCAGACGATTACATCACAAATAACACTAGCCAACAAAAACAAAAAAAATGCGACTAATATTACAATGGCTTTACATGTTTAAATCATCCTGACTGCGACTTCAACATAAAAAATTTTCCATCACGTAAAGATTTTGAGTTATAGTTACAAAAATTTTCACATATTATAGGGAAATATAAGATCAAAACAAGAAAATAACAATATATTTTGAGGAAAACATACTTTATTTACGATACACATGAAAAAAAATTCAAATGAACTCTTTTGTGCATAACCTTTTTGCAAATATTGACTTTCGTTTATACAGGGTGTAACTGAATGAGTGTAAAACATTTGAGGAGGTGATTCCTCGTCGAAAAAAGATACGATCTTTCATACAAAGAAACTTCATTGGAGCATTCCTTGTTAAGATACATAAAATTTGTAATTTCACAAGCACTGAAAAAGTTACAATATTGAAATTAACCTGACGTTTTGTACTACCAAAAAGACACTTAGCCAGTAATTTATTTGGTTTACCCCATGGTTGTAAGGGGTGGAAAGCGCTACCCCTAAAATTTATTTCCAATGTAACTTTTTGTCTTATTATTTGTTTACCATTTNATTTCCTCATTTGTGTATGCCATTTTAATAACAAGTGAATTATTAAAATAACAAATCAAGAACAGAACAACAACACACAATAGTTAGTATTAATTCAATTTCAAAAATTCACAAACTGACAGCGTCATACCAATTTAATTGTCACTATCGCTGATAGCGACCTACTAGATAGATTAGTTTTGTATTTTCGCATTTATGACGATGTATCTCTGTAGTTGTTCGTAAAATAATTTTTTGCTGCAAACTGGTTTATTTTGGTCAAAAAACCCAAGAGACATTTTTTGTTTAGAATGAAACAGGCTATCGGAAATAAATTTTTAAATGGTAAACAAATAGTTACATTGGAATTAAATTTTAGGGGTTGCGTTTTTCACCCCTTACAACCAAATAAATTTCTGGCTAAGTGTCTTTTTGGTAGTACAAAACGTCAGGTTAATTTCAATATTGTAACTTTTTTAGTGTTGTGAAAAAAATTGTTATACAAATTTTATGTACCCCCTTTAAGGGGCTGTATCTTAACAAGAGATGCTCCAATGAAATTTCTTTATAGGATCCTATCTTTTTTTCGATGAGGAATCACCTCCTTAAATGTTTTACACTTATTTAGTTACACCCTGTATGTTTAATCGTTTTCCCTCATAAGAAACCAACAATAATCCTCCATCATTGCTGCATCCCATCTGCCTTGGTGAAGTTGCTCCATTGTCAGTATGCCTTGGTGGAACCTTTCCCCTTGTTCGTCACTGACAGCGCCCAAATTTTCTGGGAAAAAATTCAAATGGGAGTGCAAGAAATGGATTTTGAAAGACATGCGATATCCCATTTTACAGTAGTTTTCTAGTTCTTCTACAAGAGTTTCGTAATTTTCTACTTTCTTGTTCCCTAAAAACTCCCAAACATTTCTTTCGAAAGAACTCCATGCAGCTAATTCAACATTACTTAGTTTTTGATCAAACTGTTGATCACTTTGTAGTTTTCTAATTTGTTGTCCAACAAATATCCCTTCCTTGAGCTTTGCATCACATAATTTTGAAAAAATGTGTTTAAGAAATTCAAACGCATTCAAAATTTTTCATTAACCCCAGTTTAATGTGTAACGGAGGTAACAAAACGTTTTTGGGATTAACAAGAGGTATATTCTTCACGTTAGCTTGACCTGGAATATACAGGGTGTTCCTTAAACACATGCTAATATTTAAGGTAAGGTAATTCTCAGACCTCTTTGGCATATTTGGTACATATGTTCCATGCCTCAAGGCGCATTTTCTGATGTACAATTTTCTTAATTTTCTCTGCCAGTGGCGTACGTACGAGTTTTGAAATGTATATTTTTGGCGAAAAAAATACTACGCCACTGCTTTAT